>QEPC01000755.1:905450-918235 GCA_003113815.1 Sphenodon punctatus | reverse complement strand
TGAGTGTCATCAGCATAGAGGTGGTATTGGAAGCCATGGGAGGCAATGAGTTTGCCTAAGGATGAGGTATAGATCGAGAAGAGGAGAGGACCAAGAACAGAGCCTTGAGGAACACCAACTGAGAAGGGGAAGGAGGAGGTGGTGGAGTTGGAGAGACACACATTAAAGGAGCGATCAGAGAGGTAGGAGGAGAACCAGTTATGGACAGAGCCACAAAAGCCAAAGGAGTGAAGGGAATCCAGCAAGAGTGAGTGGTCAACAGTATCGAAGACAGCAGAGAGATCAAAGAGGACAAGGATGGAATAGAGACGTTTAGATTTAGCAGATCGTTGGTGATCTTAGCGAGAGCAGTTTCAGTAGAATGAAGGGGCCGTAAGCCAGATTGGAGGGGGTCAAGGGAAGAGTTGGAGGTTAGGAAGTCAAGGCAGTGGGAGTAGACAACACGTTCAAGCAGCTTGCAAGCAAAAGGAAGGAGTAAAACCGGACAATAGCTAGAAGGGTCAGAGGGGCAAAGAGTGGACTTTTTGAGAATAGTAGAGACTCTGGCATGTTTGAAGGGAGAAGGGAAAGAGCCAGTAGAGAGGGAGAGGTTGATGATGTGCAGGAAGGAGGGGGCGACAGTGGGAGTAATGGAGGTGGTGAGGTGGGAAGGAATGGGCTCAAGGGGGCAAGTGGAAGGGTTGGAGGAGGAGAGCAAAGAGGAGATTTCCTCAAGGGATGCATGGGAGAAGGAGGACAGGAGAGAAGAAGAGGGAGGAGGGAGTAATCACCAATTTTCAGTTAGTAATCACCAATTTTCAATAGAACATCACAATTAGGGTTTCCAGATGTCCCTTTCTAGAGTGATTATATTACTTTTTCAGAACCCAACAGATTTATAGAACATAACTGACATCCCTTAGTTCAGAACCTCAGAGCTTCAGTGCCCCCAGACCAGTTTTATAAACTTTAATCTGGTAATCTGATTGAAGGAGGAAGCGACACTGTTCCCTGAATTGCAATAGTATAGTGGCCAGAAAAATGAGAAATTTCCCCCAATACATTTCTTTTGGGGTGGGGTCACCCCTTTTCTAATTTTCTGTATCATGAGAAATTTTGAAATGTATGGCAAAATGGGATTTCCCCAACTTGTCAATTTTTGTTTTTTTAAAAATTTTCATTTACAAAAACTCGGACATTAATAAAAGAAATAATTGTGTGGGCATTTTATTGTGGTCCAATAACCACTTAATATATATATATGTATATATATATATATATATATATATATATATATATATATATATATATCAGAATTAATTAAAATTCAAGAAACTCTACTAACTGCACTTTTTCTGCACATTTTATTTATTTATTTATTTATTTATTTATACACCACCCTTTCCACAAGGGCCCAGGGTGGCTTACAATAATAAAAACAACAATTAAAATCCATACAATATAACATCCCCTCTTTCAAAATTCCCACCCTCCCTACAACCCTGTCCAGTAACCAAACCAATCCCCATCACTGCCTTCCACATGCTCTTCTAAATAAAAAAGTTTTGCACGGCCTCCAGAAGATGTTCAGGCTCAGGCTCAAGCAAACCTCCTGTGGAAGGGAGTTCCATAAAACTGGGGCAGCAACTGAGAATGCCCTGTCCTACAGACAAGGGTAACAGATAGAATGTGCAAGAGGGCACATTCAATCTGTCGGCCAACTGTAGGGGCCGTATTGGAACAGAGTAGGACAGGCGGCCTCAGATATATGGGACCCAGAAGATGCAGGTCTTTAAAGATTAGAACCAGCACCTTGAATTGGGCCCGGAATTCTATAGGCAGCCAGTGCAGACTTTGGAGCACAGGTGTAATGTGTTCCTGGTGACTCATCCCCGAAAGAAGCTGAGCTACCGCATTGTACACCAGCCTCACCTTCTGAACAGCCATCAAGGGCAACCCCACGTAGAGCCTGTTGCAGTAATCTAGCCTCAAGGTGATGAAAGTATGAATGACAGTGGCCAGATCCGAGTCAGAGAGAAAAGACTGCAGTCTTCACACCAGATTGAGGTGGTGAAAAGAGCTCCTGGCCACCTTCTGCAACCTGGCAATACAAGGACACCAAGGGGTCTAGAAGAACACCAAGGCTGCAAACCTGGGCATTTCACTGCAGACAGGTTTTATTTTGCCAGAACTGGAAAACAAGCCTTGCATAATTATCACAGGTTATTATATTTGTGTTTTTTTCATTTTTGATGTTGCTTGTTTTACATATGCTGAGGTTGAGTCCTTTGTTTCCTTTAGTGTATGACTTAAGACCAGTATATGGCAATGAAAGAACAGATTGAGTGAAACTTGAGAATGAAAGCAGCACAGCAAGAATACCAGCTAGATAGACAACTTGAATAGATGGCTCAGCGGTAACTCAGAATCCCTAAGGGTGAAAGCCACCCCACCCTGCACAGAACTCACTTGTCAAAGCGTTTGTGGGAAAATAGTTTGGGATTTCACACAACCCAACCCACAAGCAGCTTGTATTGATGTTATATGAGCTCTTGCCCTTCCATATTCCCTATACAGGATAAATGGTATTGTGAACTGGATAAATTTAGAACTCCCATGGGCTCTTCTGTAGACCAGATACATCTCTATTCCAGCCCATTTAGAGATAATGGGCATTTTTACACACATACATTAAAGTTCAGGATTTTTCAATCTTCTGGGTTTACAAGTCCACAAGTAAGTTCCCGATGCATTTTTCACACCCACACTGCCCCGAGGCAGTTCCTAGATGCATTCTTCACACAAAAACTCCCCTGAGTAGGGATAGGCGAACAGAACTGAGTTTGGAAATTTGGTTTGGTTTGAAAATCATGTTCGGTTTGGAAGTTCGGTTCGGTTGGCCGAACTGGTTGAGTTCGGTCCGAACTACGAACTTCCGAACCGCGTTCGCCCATCCCTAGCCCTGAGGCAGCCTAAAGTAGCTACGGCTGTAGATGTGACAGGCTGCCATGGAAACCAAGTGACCACAGCTGCCTGAAGCAAAGCAGTTTACCAGAAGAACTTTTTACACACGAAAGTTCTGGGAGAAGTTCTATGCGGATGTTTAAGATCTGGGTGAGTGAGTTAGACACACAGAAAGTTCAGGATGTAACAGCAAACATGCAGGAGAAATGTGTGTGTAAAAACACCCGGTGTCACAAAAGCATCTCTCTTCCAGTAAGATGCAATGGCTGTCCTTCAGCAGCTCTATCCCCTGCCCATCACTGTTACAGTTGGTAAATAATTCAGGAGCCTTGGGGAAGCTGAATTTTGTTCTTTGAAAAGGGCCAAACATTCTCAGAAAGGGCCACTTAGGCCCTTTCTGAGCATACTCAGTTTTTGTTTTTTTACTTTGAAAGTTACCAGTCAGGAAGAGGCCACACATTGGCTTAGGCCCCTCTGGGAGGTAAGTAACCCACATCTGACCCCCCCCCCCCGCTACACCCCCTGATTCTGGTAAACACCCACTTCACCCCTGAACCCCCCACTAGGCCCCCATCCTTCCTTCCCTGACCCCTGCTAGCCCGAGCCAATGGAGGCCAGGGAAGGGGGATCAGGGGCCTGGTGCTGGCTTCTGGCCCCCGCTTACCTGCCCTTTGGCCCCCTTCCCTGCACTTGGCTGATGATTTTCTGAGTTCTGAAGTTCCGGGGCCCTTCCTCAGAATTTCAGAACTCGTGAAATTGAGGCCGAATACACAGGTCTTTGGTGTTTTCTGAAGAAAACCGAGAACCATATTTCAGCACTAAGTGCAAGTCAGGTTAATTACACCAAAGTCAACTCTTTCCATAAATGTTCAGATCATTTTGAACTTGGGATTTTTGACCCTCTTCTCACTTGACCTGAAAAGCAGGTTCTCCCATTTGAACATCTGATAGGGATCATTCACAGACATGGCATTTTCCCTCACCCCCAAACAGAGTTGAGTTTAAAATTCAGGAGTCAACAAGGGAGCACAGCATGGGGTTGGTCATTATGACTTTCCATGCCTTGTAAATTCACATTTTACAAAATCTCCCCCATGGGAAAGCCATAATAGAATGTGCTCTGTGTCGACCCCTGCCTTGAGAGGAATGTTGTGTAAATGAACCTTACTGTCACAGTCTGTCTGATGTGTGATAGCTGATAATATTTTTTATCCCAGTCAGATAAAACAGAAATATCTGTGATATGAAAATAACTTTTCCACTAGCACACAGCTTTCTGCAATGTGTTTTAAGGGGAGTTAGAATTCATTAGCCTTGTATCAGATACAGCCTTATCAGGCTTGTTTATAATGAGTGTTCCCTGTTCTTCTGATTCACGCTAAAGGCTACACACATAGAAAAAGACGGAAAAGAGTAGAATAATTTAAGACAAAATATAGGAAGCAATCTGCATTGTGTACTCTAAGCAGCTCCCCTGGATCAGTAGAGACAAGTAGATATGGCTGAGCTAGGGAAAAGAGTTAATTGCACAGAATGTTAAAATCCATTCATGTTGTAATGTCGCCTATTTGTTTAATTGGAAAAATACTTTTCCAATTTTGTACCATGAAGATTTAAACTTTTAAAATGCCCGGTCCACAACTTAGAATTTTAATTTGTGTAGCCTACATTCACAAAATGCATCTCACTGAAATCCCAGCCAATCTGGTTAAAGACTAGAGTAAGCTCTTCAGTCTGTGCTGCTTTCTCTGAGAATTTCATCCAAAAAGGCAAGAGAAGAGTGGAAAAGTAAAAAGAAGTTCTGAAGATTTCATGCTCCAATTGCAGACAGTGTTTTACCAGCTAGGGTTTTATGAACGTGTTACACTGTTCTAAAAATACTCATCACAGCTATAAAATGTGTTATCAATCCTGAGTTTTGAAAGTAATGATTTTTTTCCTTCCTGTTTTGTAAAAAGCATCCTCTGTTAAAACCATTTATTGCTTTCAACTCCACTAGTTGGTGATTTAGAGTATATGCGTGGATTTCTGAATAAGTAAACACATAAAACTATAATTAAACATTGATGGCTGACAGAAATCCAATGTCAAGACACATTATAGCCTTTTGTTCACATCCAGAGAGGCTGGAAAAAGTCACATTAGTATTTGAAATGAAATGTCAGCCTTAACTTTCTTTTTGAAAACATATGTACAAAATAATACAGTAGAATAAACTTAAGTAGAACGTGCATAAGTTGAATTTCTGGATAAGATGAATATGTATTGTTTCTTGATCTAGATAAGTAGAATTCTGAACCTTGATAACTTGTGTATCGAATATACCCACCCAGCTAAAAATATCAGGACCTTTGAGTATGTTAATGATTTCTTGGCAGCATGTGGTTAAAATACTATAGTGTGTACCCTGTCAGGTTGACTGGAGATGGGTGTTAGGAGGGAACATCAGATCTCTCCAACTTTCCAGACATGCAGACTCACACTAACACACAGAGTTGTGTTGTACATGCATTTTTATAATCCTGTCAATTCTGACCTTGCAAGCCTCAAGTTTGTTGCAAAGGGAGTGAGCACAAGGTTTCCCTGTTTCCAGCCCACCCAAAACTACCAGACTCAGAACTGACAGGATCTCTCTCTTTCTCTCTCTCTCTCTCTCTCTCTCTCTCACACACACACACACACCTCTACTCTACTCTGACTCTCTGCTTCTGAGGAAAGGGACTGCAGACAGAGAACCCTGGTGTGAACTTAATCTGAGTTTTCTCCAGGTTCATTTTCTTAAGGTCTGCTTTTGATAAGTCAAACTTTTTTTGCATGGCCAGAGAAATATGACTTTAACTGTAAGTAATATTCCACTGTAATATTAAAAGAAGCAAACTTAAAAACTGTGTTCCTAGGAATGTTCAGCTCACATGGTATTTTCAGACATTACAGGATCACAGTGAACCCCACTGAACCACAGTGAACACTATGGGGTGGCTGTGATCACTGGACCATCTGTTTGATACTGGCCAGATGTTCACCACAGTGAACACCCGGCCAGTATCAAAGCTAACCATGGTTTCGGCCCTGCGGCCGTCCACAGAGCCAAAATTGTAGTTAGTTTGACCATGATCAGGAATGGGCCAAAAGTAATGTCTGTTACCTGATTCTTGACCAGCCACCATTAGCAGTTGGGTGCAGAGGCCTCACTGGCTGCTGTGCCTGCCTGTCTCCATGAGGGCAGGCGGCTGTGGGAGCGCGGGGGTCAGGGTCATGCGATTGTACAGCACGCCGCTCAGCCCTACCCTGGATCCGCCCCCTCCCTGATTCCTAATAGTGATGTGGCCGGCACATCTGAAGGGTAGACAGCCTCATCACTGACCCGGATCGGAGAATGATCCCGGTCCAGAATTCAGCCTGGCCCAGAGGCCTGTCAGGTCTGAAAATACCCATAGTCTTTGTATGAAATGTTGAGTGCTAAGTGTCCAGAATATACATCAAGTTATTAAATTTGGAACCAAAATGTATAGCTTTTTTAAAGACCTATACCTTAATTTATCCATCCTAGTTTAGTGGGTGTTGTAGGATTTATGTTAGGTCTAATTTTTGTTTCACTATAGTGGCTATTTTTACATGGACACTAACACATATTTAAAATCCCAGATTCTTAATCACTAGTTACTGTTTACATGGACATTTACAATTCAGAATAATAATTATTCTGGGATCAAAGTGTTCATGGTCAATATGGCAATGGCATTACACTACCACAGTTGACTGAAAAATCCCATGGTACTTTGCTGCTGAGCTGCTGAATTCCATCACCTTCTTGTGCTATTATTTTTGTTCCCCTTTAGAGATATCTTTGAATGATCCCATGGCTAATCTATGCACCAGGTTTACAGGGTGGGGGAATCAAAATACTGATTTCCTGGCCAGAGCACCAGAAAGTGCTGACAACCATAGAGACATTCATGGGTAGAGAGGATCTACTAATCTCTATGCAAAATACATATTAAGTGTTTACATGGAGGTTATTCTGGGGCTTATTTTATCCTGTGTCAAATTAATCCTTGAAGTCGAAGGTTGAATAAATCCAAGTTAAATACTAAATCTCGGTAGTTTAAGCACTGAGTACATGTTTATTTACACAGACATTTAAACCTGGGATGAGACCTTTAAATCCATAGTTATCATCCATGTAAAAACAGCCACTATGTTTCCTCTGCTATAGTAAACATAGTATAGTATATGTTTACTATACTATGGGTATAGTAAACCTATACCCACAGAAACAAATATTGTAAAGTTAATAATGGTAGCCCATTACAATAGTTTCCCTCAGAGAGATGGGATGCTGGATCAGCATACATAAAGCATTACAATTATTTGAACATAAATGCATCATGAGGCACGACATTTGGAAGAATAAAACTGTCAATAATATTGTATGCCTTGTGGATTGAATCTGTGTTTAATCATTGTACCTTTCCAGTACATTTATGTCCATATTTTTCTTACACTACTACTAGTTGCACTGATAGATTTAAAAAAAGCAGTGTGTTAAGTATGGCCCTTTTCACAGAGACACTCTAAGACTGATAAAATGGGTGTTACAATTGATTATACATGTTGCAGGGCTGCACGTGTGCTCTATGTGTCCCCTGCAACATGCATAATAAAATGTAACACCCATTTTGTCAGTGTTAGCGTGTCTCTGTGAAAAGGGCCTATCAATGGGGGATTCTTTTTTAAAAACACAGATTTAATGAAAACGACCTTAGCCAAGCCTGAATAGTCTGAAAATGAACTAAGGGACAATGATTAATAGTACTGTGCAATGGAAGCCTTGCATTTATGTTCACTGACAGAATGACTATTACTTCATCACAATTCCTAATTACAAGGAAAATTCATGCTTTGTGCTATATACTTTTTTTCCTTTCTAACAATAGAGTCACCATTTTAATTGTTGTCAAATGTGACATCCTTAAAAGGTCCTGAAACTGCCCTAAACAGTGATATGAGCAATTAATGACTCCCTGTCTAAGTAATGAAAATGAGCCTCATTTGCCGATGTGTGAAAGCTAGCACAACAATAGTTACTTGCAAGGGCAGAGCTACAATAAGGACAGGCGGTGCAGCGACACCAGGGCCAATGATCCTGGGGGGCCCATGCTTTCTGGTACAGCTGTGTCCCCTGAAGTTGGGAAAGGGGACAGGAGAGCCTCGTTCCATCTTCTGCACCAGAGGCCATTTCAACCTAGCTACACCTCTGATTACCTGTGTAAGAATAGCTACCTTTTTCACAAGTTTGGGAAACTTCTGGAAAGGTCCATTCAAGGGTTCTTACATGAGGACAGGCCCTTTTAGAGATCATTCACCCTGCCCAACAAAGGCAACGTGATTTCTGTAAGGCTACAGGTCCTGGCTCCAAATGTGGGCATTCTAAGGAATTCTTGCAGATCCCTCAGACACTTTTATGAATCCGCATAAGACTTCTCTGACATTCCATGCCTCACCACTCTGTTTAGGTCTCAACAACCTCTGTGATCCCCATGGTAACATAAGGTTAAACTACATTTCCATGATCCTGCAACAAAGGGAGTCTCCATCAAATTAGGGTTGCCGCTTCTCCAGTTTTCACCTAGACAATCCAAGAATTGGGGTCTTTATCAAGGTTGACATATGGCCACCATATGTCTGGTAAAGCTAAGTGTTACGGGGTCATGAGATGTCTGTTATATGGGCTGCTATAAACCTATGGTTTCTGGAAAAGGGGATTCCCTATTAGACATACAAGTTGCCTGAACCCTACCTAAGAAGTCTCAGCGATGTTCTGCCACTGTGGAGCAAGTGAGCTGGAAATCTTGCCTTGCTTTCCTTTGCTTACTTTCTGTTGTAAATATTTTTTGTTCTGTTTTTAGCCAGTGTCAATTTTAGGCAATGGGCTATTTTAAATATTTATTTATTTAAGTAAGCACATACAAAATATGCAAAATGGCAACGTCCATTTTCCCATGATGGAATACAAGCTGGCATTTTAGTGACTTTTGACCAATTTCTGCCACTTTGGAAGGGAGTGGTGTATGTGTGTATATGTGAACTCATGACAGTATCAGAAGAGAGAGGGGATTACTTTTATTACTTGCATTTGGTCTATCTTTCCTCTCTCCTATCTGCCCAGTCTTTATCCTTTCACAGAATGAACCCAAGACAAGAGAAGCCTCTATATCTCTGATTGGAAGGAGTAAGGAATAAGTAGCTTTTTCATTTGCAAAGATATGGGTTGATCCCCCATACTGAAGGTTCTTTTCTTCATGGAGCTCAGGCCACATTGGGTGATTTCAGACGAGACGGGGCGGCATTCGCCCCATCCCAGAATCACCCAAATGATTCCCCGCTGGGATCACTCCGGCATGTCCAACCGACATGCCGGCTGATCCCGGCGGGGAATCGGGAAGGGGACGGGGCCGTTTGGTGCAATGTGCGACTGCTCGCCCGCCCCATGCTCTCCTGCTACCCACCCTCCGGGGAGACAGGCGGGCGCCGTGGAGAATGCGGCTGCAATGCTCGCCCAAATTGACCATGGCCCAGAATCCTGCCGGGGATTCCGGGCCGTGGTTTCTATCCAGATGAGATGGGCCCCTTCATCGTGGCAGGGAATCACATTCACCACGTGACCGGTGACAACCCTGACGGTTCTGCCGATCGCGTGGTGAATGTGATTCCCCGCCGCGATAGACCGTGGCAAACATCTGGGGGGGAACTTCCAGTTCCCCAACAGATGTTACTGGACCATTCCCCACCACAGGGTATTGACTGTGGTTGAGCGTGATCTCATAGCATCTGAAAATACCCATTCACACCTTATGGTGGCATGGCAGCAGCACTCCCACAAAGAGAACATGTGGTGGGGGAAGGAGGCCAGTGCTGTCACAACTTCCGGTGCAAACGGGGTTCTACCGCGACAATACTCGTAAGTGACAGGGCTGATTTTGAGCCCTGTCACTCGTGAGTATTGTTGTGGTAGAACCCCATTCACACCAGAAGTTGTGATGGCATTGGCCTCCTTCCCCTGCCGCATCTTCTTCTCATGGGAGTGCTGCTGCCGCCTGTCATAAGATGAGAATGCAGTATCAGTCCCTCTACTTGTGCTTTGTGAAACTCCATGCTTTCATGCAACTCTATGTAGTAAATAATGACTATTTTTAAAGTGCTTATAGTGCCTTTCATCTGAGGAGCTTCAATTGCAAGTTATTATTACTGTATGTGATATATAATAATAAATCTAAGTCAAACTTCCCTTCTCAGAAAAAAAAAAAAAGTTTAGAAGTAAGCCATTAACCAATCTCCCAGACTAAATCAAACTTTATTAACTTCTGCTGAGGGAGGTGGCTGTAAATTCTCTCATATTGCCTTTAAAAAAAATATTTTGACACATTACCTCATGGTAGCCTTCAAAAAAATTAATTACTTAAGGAAGCCTAAAGGCATAATTTATGGTCTGCTGGGCAGAGAAGAGTTAGATTGGATCCATCTTTAGACAACAGGCTGCATGATAACTCACAAGGACAAAAATATATTTTTCTATTAAAACAAATATTGATGCTAATGGAAATTAGGTCAACTTGCACCCAAACTGAATTTGGCCAATAATCTTTACATTTAAGCTCATTTGCTTTTAAATAAGAATTCTATGATTGCAAAAAAGATTTGCTGCATAATGAGAATGCCAAACTCAACTCACTGAGGAAGAAAAAAATCATCCAGAAGAAAGGCTTCTATTATGGATTTTCAGTGCTTCCTTACAAATTAAAGAGTTTTTCAGTGGCGGTGCAGCAAATAGGTTTCGTTGATGGTCTTACAATTATTTTTATTTACCAAAAATAAGTCTCCAGATAGCTACATTGATCCTTCTACACTTGAGGCTATTTAATCTAAAGAAAACTCTTGTACAGAAGATTTTTTTAAAATAACAATAGCAGTAAAGGGCAGTTTGTGGAGATTTAATGAGATTTTCTCTTTAGCAGAAGGACAGCATTCCCACAGAACAGGATCAATACTAGATTATATCACCCAGATATTTTGGAGAGCTTTCTGCATTGTGAACCAGTCCTAGAAGATCAGTCCTTTAACTATGCTGTTCGCTTCACACAAAGTTGTGCAGCAGGAGGTAACAGCAGCCATTTCAGCTTCCAAAATTTTACAAACAAGGCAGTAGGGGTGTGCATCTGTAATGTTTTCTATAGTTAGGAAAACAAACAGAGCTCCATTAATTTTTGTGACTAATGCTACAAAAAAAGATGAATAAGCAAACAATTGTGATTTGCTTTCAACTGTTTTCTGTTATTTTTTGTTTACTTAATTAAAAATAATATTTTTTTAAAAAAATACAGTGAATGTGCAAAGTGGTCACTGCGGCCATTCTGCGCATGTGCACCCTTTTCCAAAATGGCACCGACAGTTTTTGAAAAGGCACATATGTACAGAATTGTCCCCATGGCTATTTTATGCATCCACAGTGATTTTTTAAAAAACAAATTAATTATATATATTAAAAAAATCACAGCACCTTAAAAAAATTGCTGCTGGACCATTCTGCACATGTGCAACCTTTTCTAAAATGGTGCCTATGCTTCCAGCACCATTTTGGAAAAGGGCTGCAAATGCACAGAATGTCCTGATGACCATTTACACATGCTGTCAGGTCCCTGCATGGGCGGGGACCAGGCTACCGCTTTTCCCATCTGGCTAGCGGGCGGGTGTGTGTGTGCATGCTGCCACTTGCTATTAGTGGCCTTGGTGGCCCCGAAATCCCTGTGACTGGTGGAGGGTGGGGCAGTGTTCTTCCAATTTCAGCGTGGGGCCACTGCAGACACTGGAGAGGTGGGCCAGGGCTATAATTTCTCCACCAGCAGGGACAGCTGCCACCAGTTATCAGCAGCAGTGGCTCCCCCTGCAGTGAGTTTGGGGCAGTCCCCCCCCCCCAAAGCACTGCAGGGGCCACTGGCACCGAAACTGTTTTTCTTTAAAAAAAAAAAAAAAAAAAGTTGCCGCTTATGACAGCTACAGCAGCCTCTGAGCTGCTGCAGAGGTTTCTGTAGCTGTCACTGTGTTCTTCTCCCTTCGGGGACCCACCCACACTGGGAGTGGATCCCCAAAGGGACAAAAAGGACTCAGTTACTCAGCCGCCCAAAGCGTTTTCCTATGGAAAATCCGATTTGGGCGGCTTAGCTCCTCCGTCCACAGCACGCATGGGACGTGCTGTGAAGGGAGGGGCAAAGAATTTCCATTGTGCTCAATGGACGCAATGGAAGATCTCACCAGGGCAGTCGCGCTGACCACCCTGACGAGATAGCTTGACTCGGGAGACCTAGAAGGGAGGAAGCGCGCTTCCTCCCTGCCTCAGTCAGTCCCCGAGAGAAGTCTCAGCTCTGCAGCGGTTCCTGCTGCCTCTCCCACTGCCATTGCCACTTGCTACTCAGAGCGGGGGGGGCGGCAATGGCAGCAGTAGCGGCAATGGGAACTGCTGGACTGTTTTTTTTTTCAATTGCCTGCACGTCCTGGCTCTGCGCGCGGGGACACGTGGGCAATTAAAAAAACAAACAAACAACTAAACTCCCCCCGCCTATGATGAGGAGGACTGCCGGGCAGCAAAGGAGAAGGAAGGAGCAGTCAGACTAACAGGTAAGACTGACTGATCCCTCCCTCCCCCACCCTGTACCCGACCTCCTCCACCCCCCTCCACCACCACCTGCATCCTCCCCCAAGGCTGAGCCTGTTCCCCACCCACTCCACCCCTAGACTGTTCACCCCCACCCTGCACCCACCCCCACCCTGCATTCCACCCCAAGGCT
>QEPC01000755.1:878472-895830 GCA_003113815.1 Sphenodon punctatus | reverse complement strand
CCATGTGGGTATTGAGCGTGATGAACATCTGGCGCGCGCCGTTCAGACGTTCAGGGCCCTTTGGCCCCACGGGGGGGTTGAGCGTGGTTCAGTGTGGTTGAGCGTGATCTCGTAACATCTGAAATCACCCATAGTAGCCCACTGTGGCCCACTTTAGCCCAGTCAGACAGACCTTAGCCGGGGCTGTGACTTTGCGGGTTTCCCAAAGTCAGAGTCCAGGCTAGCTGCCAAAATGGCATAGCACAATCCCAGGCCAACATTTGGTGGCGCCTGCACATACGTGCAGGTGAGGTCCATGCCAAAGTGTGACAAGGTGGGCCACAGCAGGCCACTGTCATGTCTGTAGTAAGTATCAGATCTGTTGATTTTGTCCAATGAAACGGGTAAAAAAAAGTCATTTGTCCCTGCTTTATTCAGATACTTATTTCAGTTTTACACCTTGACTTTTCCAGGTTTTTTGCAGTCATTTCAGTTCAGATGTTTTGTTGAACAACCAAATATCTGATCCAATATTGGCAAACACTCCAGAAAAAACAAAGTATTTGCAAGAATTATCCAGTTATATGACATACAAATATAATTTTGGATGCAAATATTTATTTAATATCAAAAAATGTGAATATGTTCTCCAATTAAAGAAAATAGAAATAAAAATAAAGCAGCTATTAATTTCATGGCAAGTTTGGGCTCACCATGCTACAGTGGGATGGTTTAACCAAGTCGATATTTAGATGGGATCACACATTCCTTCATCTGAAATTTCCCCACAGGCTAAAATTAAATATGTATTTGATTTGTAAAACGCAAGTAGTCCCTTCCAGGGTTTTTCACCTCCTGTCCTAGGCTAGTGCAATTGAGTACAGTAACTGGACAGTTGGGGCATCTGCCTGAACTGAAGTCCTAACTATGGTCCTGGATCCTCTTTGTATGTTTTCATATGGACAGCACCCATGACTCTGCCCCACCTCACTCCCAGGGTGGCCCACCAGATGTGCGAGCAGAGCAGAGACAGGGCAGGCTGTCCCTGATCCAGGGCAGCCGTGCCGATGGTGCTCCGGAACATCCACCGCCCGTGGAGCAGTAAGTCCAAACCAGGAGTACTGGCCGGAGACAGAGCTGCTGTCCGTCTGCTCAGCAGATGGCCACTGCAACTCCACTCTAGTTTGGAGTTGCCCCGGCAACACCATGAAGTTGTAGGTGTCAGCCCAGAGCATCAGATGATCTGCCCACAACTCTATGGTGTGGGGGAGGGGGTGCTGTGTGGGTGTACACCACCCGCCAGGCCCATTTTAAATGGACCCAGGCAGGACTGCAAGCAGGCAGACATGGGGTTGTGCCCCCAGAGTAGGTCCAGTGGTGAGCAAGCCATGACCATGTGAAAACACCTTTTGTCTCTGAAGCTGTTAGCACTCCTGTCGAAGTCCCACTATAAGGGAGGACTGAGTTATCTCTCTGGCTGGGAGAAGGTTACATTTGTGTATGCTGCAATTTTTTCAGTCTGCCATCAGCCACCCTGGCTTCTGCCAGCAAACTGAAGCCAGTAACAAATTAGGCCCATCCAGCTTGAAGTTTAAAATCCAAATTATGAATGCGAGTATGTTCTGATGGAATTTAAACAGTTCCAGGCAGATTATTAGAATGATAATGATGCTGAATTGCTCCCAGCTGATAAGCAGTTTAATAATGTTTCCTTTTTCTTTCCTTTGTGTAGTGCTGTTTTGGAAGCAATTAAGGGCAAATAGTGACCACCAGTCAGTATTCAGTAGTTAATTCAAATCATGTCAATTATGTAGAATTTGTACTTCTAATGCCGTTTCCCCTGTTTAAATGCCAAAGTATAAAATTTAATACAACATCTTTCCCAAGCTGAACCACTCAGAAGGGTCACCATATTTGGACTGACTCACTGACTAGTATGCATAATAGTCTTTCAGAAGTGAATAACCAATCATTAGATGCAGTGTGCAATAAATGATTAGTGGCTTATCATTCAGAGCAATGTCTAGGTCATTTGTATCAAGAACATATGTTTATTCCTAGCTTGAATTGCAACAGAAAATGAAGTGGTTCGTTATACAAGTCCACAAGGAATGGTGCTTTCAGGGTCTGAACTAGTCAAACACTTCTGGCACACTTAGCTGCAATGCCAATGGCCTAGCAAACTGATTCAGAACCATAAAAATACCTGGGTTTTTTTCTTTTATTATTTTATCCTTTACGACTTCTCATCATTAGGTCTACTCATGGAGTACTTTTGGTAAAAGGGTATACTAAGAGTGCTATGCTTAGAGGATCCTATGCAACTTTTTTATTTTTTGTGGCAAGGCATCATTTCGGCACTCTACCTGCTGTTACAAAATATGGTTGGAAAGTGTTAAAGTTATCATTCAGTGTGCAAATTTTGACCTTACATTTTATAACAGCTGAATATTCAAGAAAGCTGCTATTGTGTTTTTCAGTACTGAGGAAACATCTTTATCAGGATGCCTCAGGAGATGTAAAAAATATCCCAAATAAGCAGGTATCCCAATGAAAAGAGAGACTGCCAGAGTCGTAATTCTAGCATCAGGAAGGATTGGTCCAAGAGTTTTGTCCCATTGAAGTTTCTATCCCGATTATCACTGTTCTACTTAAGTGGAGACAACTGTATTATACTGACTTCTTAGTAGGGATGTGCAAATCATTTCCCCTTTTTTTATGAATGGAGCCCCATTTGCTTTAGTAACTAATGTTACAAAAACGGATGAATAAGCGAAAAACATGTGCAGACTGGCTGCTCTTTTCCAAAATGGTGGTGACATTGCTGGTACATTCTGGAAAAGGGTGTGCATGCACAGAAGGACCCCAGTGGCCATTTTAATTTAAAAAATCACCACACATGAACAAAATGGCCACCAGACTGTTCTGTACATGTTCAGCCCTATTCCAAAATATTGCTGGCAGCATCGTCATCATTTTAGAAAAGGGAAGCTAGTCTGCACATACGCAGTGGCCTTTTTGTGCATGTGCAGACTGGATGCCCTTTTCAAAAATGGCAGTGACCCTGCCATCAAAAGTTTGGAAAAGACCATGCATGTGCAGAATGATCCAGTGGCCATTTTGTGCATGCATAGTGATTTTTTAAAAAAATGTAAGCATTTTGGTGCAGGTAGCCTGTTGTTGCTCTCAGGCACCAATCTGTGCCCCAAAGCAGCCGGATTTATTCAGGCACCCCAGATTCAATTGGGTGTCTGGTTGCACCTCTATACCTGCAATGAAATGAGTACTGACCTACCTGTTTGGCATTTAAAATGGGGAAAACTTGTGTGTGTGTAAATGTCCACTAATTTTATTAGCCAGCTTCTAGAAAGGAACTTGGGCAAGCAGAGGGCAGTATAGAGCCTAGAACCCTTGGCCCAGTTCTCGCAAAGCAGCTGAGCCACAGCAGAAGGACCCTTTCAAAACACTAACTGTGTAAATTCTTTGTATGACCAAAGGGTGGGTATACAGTGCCCACCCTCATGACCAAAGTAGGTAGATACCACTACCAGTTGTTCTGGAAGCTCTCCTGACAGAGCTTTGGGGAGGAAGTGGAAAGGTTGGTGGTTCAAGCCTCCTATAGTCAAAGAAACTGACTGGAAACTTCATGGAAGAAAAGCCTGTCTATACTTCATTTTTAATAAATGAAGGAGCAGCTACTACTTTCACAGCTTAGGTTGTATTCTACATCCATTAGGGCCAATAGGAACTGAGAATTTTGTTGTTTTTTAAAAAGAAAGGCAGCACAATGTAGGCTAGAATTCATGACCCCTGGCACAATAAATGTGAAGGCTATTTACCCAACCACACCATAACTGCACCTGTCATATCCTTAAAAACTTCTATCAAGCTTTCTGGTCACTATATCGAGTACTTCCTCTGCTGGTTGGCTGAAGCACTGTAGCTAACTGTTTCCCCCATACATCTACTGGTAGACTAGGGCACAAGAAGACTAAAAAATCAAGGGTTCAAATGTGGACTGTGTGGTAAGATGGTGGTGTGATTTCTTGCATTTATAAGTTTACAGTGGGAAACAATAATGTGGGGTTTGACTCCTGTGGTGTGGATTCTCAGATGTTTCCATGGAGTTTCTTTGCCTGGGAAAGTCTTGAACCACCAACCTTTCTATTTACTTTCCAAATCTCTACCAAGGCAACTGCTAGCTGTGTATATCTACTCTGGTCACAAGGATGGGCACTATATGTTGATCATATAAAGAGTTCACAGTTATTACCTTCAAAGGACACTTCTGCTGTGGCTCAGCTGCTCTGCTTTGGGACAGTGTGATAAGGGACATAAATTCCACACTGACTTCTGCTTGCCCAAGCTCCCCTCTAACAGCTGGCGTACAAATTTAGTGGGAATTCACTCACACACGTGGTTTCTCCCCCCATTTTTAAATCCATGAGTACTCATCAGAATGAGTACCCTCCCCTTTCTGCTCAAGAACTTGCTTCCTTCTTCACCTACAAGATAGGCAAGATCTGCCTCGACATCGCTTCCCAGTCCTCTCCCCTTCTGACTCCCTCCCCTTTCCCCTTCCACTTGCCCCCTTGACCCCATCCCCTCCCGCCTCCTGACCTCCATTGTTCCCACTGTTGCCCCTTCCCTCCTGCACATCATCAATCTCTCCTTCTCTACTGGCTCCTTCCCCTCCTCCTTCAAGCATGCCACTGTCTCTCCTATCCTCAAAAAGTCCACTCTTGACCCCTCTGACCCTTCTAGCTACCATCCTGTCTCACTCCTTCCTTTTGCTTCCAAGCTTCTTGAACGTGTTGTCTACTCCTGCTGCCTTGACTTCCTCTCCTCCTCCCTTGACCCCCTCCAATCTGGCTTTCACCCCCTTCACTCTACTGAAACTGCTCTCGCTAAGATCACCAATGCTCTTCTTGTGGATAAATCTAACCGCCTCTATTCCATTCTTTTCCTCCTTGACCTCTCTGCTGCCTTTGATACTGTTGACCGCTCACTCTTGCTGGATTCACTTCACTCCCTTGTCTTCTGTGGCTCCATCCTCGATTTGTTCTCCTCCTACCTCTCTGACCTCTCCTTCAATGTTTCTCTTTCTTATTCCACCTCCTCCTTCCTTCCCCTCTTGGTTGGTGTTTTCCAAGGCTCTGTCCTTGGCACTCTCCTCTTCTCTATCTATACCCTGTCCCTAGGCAAACTCATTGCCCCCCATGGCTTCCAATATCATCTCTACGCTGGTGACACTCATCTCTCTCTCTCTTCTCCCTCTCTTTCTCCATCTATTCAAGCTCGCCTCACCAGCTGTCTCTCTGACATCTCTACCTGGATTTCTCAACAACAACTCAAACTCAACATGGCTAAAACTGAACTTATCTTCCCCCCTCATCCCTCCTCTCCCTCTTCTCTGTCAATCCTCATCGATGGGGTCACCATCCTTCCCAAATGTCTTGTAAACAGGATGAAATATAAAATTAAAATAAATAAATAAATATTTTATAAAATTTTATAAAATTGTCCTGTAGTTTGACAGGGATGACAGGGAAGTTATGTGATACATTTCTGCATAGCAACCCTCGCCAGCAGGCACAAATGTTTGAGGCCGCTGATTGACCTCCCCAGTCACGTGGGGAGGTCAGAGCAGTGGATTGAGAGCATTCCCTGCTCATTCCAGGAGGAGCAGGGAACAAAGAAGCAGCGATCCCGTGTGTGCGAGCCTGGTTTGGAGTGGCAGGAGCACAGAGCAGGTCGAGCAGCTATAATAAATAAATAAATAAATAAATAAATAAATAGGATGAGAGAATGGCCAGAGGGAGGAAGTGTGGCCTCAGGCCAGGGCCAAAGAACAGGGCTGAGAAGGCCCCAAAGGTGGCTGAAAAGGGGGGAAAGCAGAGTGGAGCAGAGCCCCCAGCAGGGGCAAGGACAGGAAAGAAGGGCAAATGGGGGGGGGAGGTGGGCTCACCCCCCTGCGCCCGTGACCATGAGCTCCACATGGGAGGTTCAGCGGTGGGGCCCCTGGAATCAGGCACAAGCCAGAGGAGTCTTAACAGAGCAGATGCCAGGCCTGGGTCATCGGGTTGTCATGGGGGGGAGGTGGAAGGGGAAGAGACAAGAAAGGAGGGGGGGTCCTTCATGTTGACCACACACCCTTGCGACTGCTCTGTCTGCGGGAACGCTGGGAAAAATGCCCATCAGGATAGTATGTAGGCCCTTCCATGTGCTGCTGCACCAGGAAGACAGGTCCCTATCATCATAGGGAGCAGAACTATAAATGGGGGGGCGCTATGCACATCAACACGTATATGGCAGGGGGGAGCAGAAGGCCTGGTGCAGGAAGTGCAACGGGTACAGGGGAAGCAGGGCCCAAGGCAGGAGGGACTGGGTAACAGGGCTCTCACACCACAAGGAGGGGGGGAAGGAAGGGGAAAACCCAGGAGGGGGAGGGGGAACCAAATGCCCGCAGGCTTTTCCCACTGCACAGCACTTCGGGGGTTGGGGATGTGGAGATGCTGGACTGGGGGTCCCATGGGTACAGAACTGTGTATCTGCCAGGTACACAGGTGGGGGAAATGGTTAGGCTGTCCCTCGCAAGAAAGACCCCACAGTACCTGTGGTGCAATGGGGGTTGGGTGCAGGTGGCAACTCCAAACATTCAGGGGCCAGCTTCCCAGTCGGGAGGTTTGTATAAGGCAAGGGGTTGGAGTGATAGTGTCCCCCCGGGGTGGTCACTGTCACAGCAGGCCCTGCAAGTATGGTACCCAGTCAGGGTACACAGAAGGAGGCGGGGGCCCACCAGGTGGTGCCAATCAAGGGAGGGTATGCGGAACTCTCTGGTCCCATTGGTGAGCACCTTTTGTCTGCCACTAGGGAGAAGATTTAGCAGGGAGAGTATGTGGATTTCTTCACACTCCTGTTCAGCGATCCGATAGTGGATCCTGGGGAGGATGACGAAAAAAAGAGAAGAAGTATAAGCGCCCGAAGGCTGACAGGAACTGGGCCAACTGGACAGCAGCTTACACCATTTATCATGGGGTGCAATTGGAAATGTTCCCCGAGAAGGGGACGGTGCTGCTAAAATACACAGAGATATTCCGTAGGGCATATGAGCCAGGGCCACCAGAAGCGCGGCTCAGATATGATGAGGCTTTCAGACACAGGACTTCATTTATGCCAGGGTTCAGGTGGGACATTCATGCCAGGATTTATGGTTAAATTGCATGAGTGATGTGACGGGAGCTCTTAAAGCTGATAGCGGTCACTTGTTAGCAAAAGGGGTGTGTGGCCCCGATGAATGATCCCAACAGGGTTGGGGGAAGGCAGGCTGCATCTGGAAGAGCCAGGCAATGCCGGGAGTTTGCCCACTCAGGGGCGTATTCATGCCCTGCGTGCAGGGTTCGTCATACCTGCTCCTCCTGTGGGGGATTCCATGCGGCTGCCTCTTGTCCCCGACTTAAGCCATGGAACAGGGTGAAAGGTGGGATCAGAGGGGGATCAAAGGGTAGCCAAGTGGGTGCCGGAGCAGAGGGAGCAGAAAAGGGCCCCAACGTCAGTGAGAGTAGATAGGTTAGCTGTAGCTCTGCTCGCGCATCCGGACAGGGAGGAAGTAGAATATGTAGTAGAAGGTTTCAAACAGGGATTCAGGATACCAGCGGGTGAAGTGCGGAAGGGCAAGGTGGCAGCTAACCTTAAGTTGGTGGGGGGCATGGAGGAGGTGGTGGCTGAGAAGATTGTGAAGGAAAAAGGGGAAGGGAGAGTAGCTTGCTTGTTTGATGCCCCCCCCCCCCCATTTCCGGGCATGATATTCTCCCCATTGGGCATTGTTCCAAAGAAAACTCCAGGTCAGTTTCAACTCATCTACCATCTCTCCCACCCCTGCAGCAGCTCGGTGAATGATGGTATACCCACGGACCTGACGACAGCTCACTATGAATCCTTCGACACGGCAGTGGGGCTGGTCAGACAATTTGGAACGGGAGCGTTGCTGGCAAAATGCGATGTCAAATCTGCTTTTTGCCTTTTTCCAGTACACCCGGACAGCTTTCACCTCTGGGGTTTCCATTTCCAGGGCAAATTCTATTTTGACAAGGCCATGCCCATGGGATGCTCGATTTCATGCTCAGCTTTTGAGTGTTTTAGCTCCCTAGTGGCATGGATTGTGCGGCGCAGGGCAAAGGGGGGGCATCACAAAATATCTTGATGACTTCCTCTTCGTCAAGCGACAGAGCACTGAGGAGTGTCTGGAATTGGTCGAGCTTTTTCAGGAGATGACAGAGCATTTGGGTATCTCTTTAGTGGTTGAGAAGACTGAGGGGCCCTCCCCTCATGTATTTGGGCATCAAGTTGGACACGGTGGAAGGAGTATCCCGCCTTCCCCGGGAAAAAAATTGGGCACTGATCCTCAAGATTAGGGACTGCGAGGCTGCAGTTAAGGTTATGGTCAGGCAGCTCCAGTCCTTGATTGGCAGCCTAAATTTTGCATGTAGGGTGGTGGCTCCTGGTAGGACATTTATGTCATGGTTATATGGCAAGCTTGCAGGCAACTGCCTCCAGCATTATCATGTCAAGGTGATAAAAGAGATGAAGCAGGATTTAAGGGTATGGTTAACTTTTCTGGAGCAGTTTAATGGGGTCAATGTGTGGAGGGAGCAATTGTTATTGGCCTCAGAGCTGCAAGTCCATTCGGATACAGCAGGCACATATGGTTTGGGGGATTATTTTAGGCTCAAGTGGTGTGCGGCCCCATGGCCAGTGGAATGGGTGGTAAGGGGCATCACAAGGGACCTTACATTCCTGGAATTGTTCTCCATAGTAGTAGTGGTCAATTTGTGGCACAGGAACTTGGCCAATAAAGCTGTCCTGTTCTGGTGTGACAATCAGGCAGTGGTTCACATACTGAACACTTTGTCATCCCACTCCTCCAGGCTCATGGGCCTGGTCAGTGCCCTGGTTTTGACGTGTTTGGAGAATAACATATTATTCCATGCTAAGCATGTGCCTGGACTTGAGAATGAGATTGCGGATGCTCTTTCTTGGTTCCAGATGGAGCGTTTCCGCTTGCTGGTGCCATGCGCCAACCAGAACCCGGACCCTATGCCAACGGCACTGTGGAACCTTGGATCATAGACCTTTGTTCCATGGTGCAGGGCTCGTTAGCCACACGTACCAGATCAGCCTACCTTGCAGCGTTCCAGGCTTTTCAGCATTATCTGGCTCAGCGGGGATGGATCATGGGCTTCCCAATCCCTGAGAGGCAGGCGTTACAGTTTGCGACGGCTTTGAGAAGGGAAGGGTTGGTGGCCAGGACCATTGCAGGAAAGTTAGCAGCCCTGGGCTTCCTGAGCTGCCTGGTGGGCCACCTTGCACCAGAGAATGATTTCCTCGCCCAGAGACTGGTCGAATCTTGGGTGCGCGAGTAGCCTGTTCATAAGGACACTAGGTTACCTATCACACACACCCTTTCCTGGTTCAAATTGTGAGTACATTGCAGTTCATTTGTTATAATCAGTTTGAAGAGGCCATGTTTGCCACATTGTTCATGTTGGCTTTTGGGGGGGCCTTCTGAGTGAGCGAGTTAGTCACCGAATCAGTAAGGGATAGGTCAGGTAGAGCTTTAGCTGTTAATGATGTAGAAGGGGGGAGGCATGAGATTCTAATTCAGTTGAGAATATCAAAAATGTACCAGCGGGGGAGGCCAAGGATGGTTAGCCTTGCTAGAGCAGGGGACCCGGTGTTATGCTCAGTCCGGGTGGTTCACAAGCATTTAGCAATTCAACTGACAGTTGGAGGGGGTGGTTCTTCTGCCACCAAAACGGGGCACCAGCTACTCGACACCAGTTCATGATGTTCTTGCGAGCAGTGCTGCCTCGCCTCAATCTCCCTCATTGAGAATATGGGTCCCATTCCATCCGAAAAGGTACAGTCACGTTCGCAGCGCAGATTGGGATGTCAGAAGGGGAGATACAAGATTGGACGTTGGCGATCAAGGGCATATCCAACTTACGTGCGCCGGGACCTAGCTAACAGCATGTCTTAATCTTATCATGTGCTTTCCTTGGCAGATCACCTCGGGTATCAGAGGGCGCGAATCTGAATCTGTGGGCACAGCCTAGTTCAGTGGACTGCGAAGGCGGCAAGAAGCAGTGCGCATGGTTCCCAGATGGGTCTGTCAGCAAAGACAGTGATCGAGTGGCAGAGGAAGAGTGGGATGAGGTGGCGTCAGCTCATCCAAGTCCTCAGACAGGAGCTCAAACACAGGGGACCAGACATCCTGGTGATACACTTGGAGAGAATGACCTGCCGGGCCTAAAAGGGGTGCAGCTGATCAGGAACATTAAGAGGGATTTGTGGGAGGTCAAGAATTATTTCCCATTATTTCCCAAGGGTTAGGCTAATGTTGACAGGGTTAGTTAGTAGGGTTAGTTGGGGGGAAGGGGTACCGGACAAAAAAATAGATAAGACCAGGAAGACAGTTAATAGGGAGATTAGAAAATGTTTGGGGTCAATCGAGGCAGATACAATTAGGCATAGTCAGATTACGCATAAGGAATTGCAGTTATTGAGGCCAGATGGAGTGCACCTGTTCCCAGCAGGTAACGATGTCTACCTGCGAGCTCTGAAGGCTGGTTTAGAGACTGTTTTAGGATAGGTGTGGGGGCCCAGACCCGTCGTGGGAGTATCTGACCATTCCTTGGTGGCAGGGGTCCAGTATCAGGTTAATTTAGGAGATAGTAAACATAGGAGTCATCTCCTAAGAGAATGGGAAGCCACACATACTGCAGTGCAGGGTATGGCAGGTGGGGCATTGGTTTTCCATGGAAAGGGTTCCTAGGTTGGTGGTAGGGGCATTGTAAGGCCGCCCACCGGCAGGCACTGGATTTTCTTACTCATGTCCATATGGACAATGTCCCCTTTGGCTGCGTGCTCAGTGATGGACAATGGGGAGACGTTATGGCTTGGGGAGGCTGTTGATGGTATAGCGAGACCTCCCCTGAGTTAACGGTTCAATTGAGTTAGGGTGGATACTGGACCCGGATCACAATAGGTGATGTCACCCCCTCACCTATTCAATCTATTGTATTTGGATGCATAAAGGGTGTGGCCATATTAAATCCAATAATGGTGTCCTGTCTTGCTTGGAGGGGGTACGCTGAAAATGCCCTCTCCATTGTGTTCCCCTGCCTTACGTGAGGGACCTCCAAGAAAGCGCTCCCCTTGGACCGAAGGGGTTGCCCTGGATTTACAGGACCAATCAGTGGTGGCTTTGAGGCAGGCATAGAAGGGACATAACTGGGACTTTGGGGATAGCATCCCAGTAATCAGGAGACAGTTTACACATCCAGGATGGCCAATTATCCTCACAAGCATATCCTGCAGCACTGTGACAGAGGACATAAGAGAATCTCTATTGACTCTTTCCTAAACAGGTGCTTCTGATTTCCCAGTAACAAGTGGGGGAGAGATGTTGAGATGGTCACAGAACAGACTGAGACATTTGGTTGACCTTTCTGCTGGTCAATTGGCATCACAAACTGATCTTATACCATGGTGACATGTAAGAGAATCCCTGTCATAGGCTCCTTTTCTGCATATGCTGTGTAGGCATATAAAATTAGAACCCTTTATTACATCTTCCTGATATTTGGTAGAGATTATTGTGGAAGTGTGATATACAGCTCTACCAAATTTCATGTACACTGCTTGGACTACAAAGATGTTAAAGTCAGACATACATTTATATGTTAATTCCTTATACCACCAGGTCCCTTTATCCAAACTTTCTGAAAGTTGTCAGAGATTGTAAATATGAGAAGGGGTGTAAATCTGCCAAGTTTAATCTACATTAAATTGAGGCAAAGAAGTTACCACTATGAATGTATATTAAAGTTTTTGCAAAATAAATTAATTCAACTGCTTCTAAAATTGGATTCCTTTATCCAATTATTTTGGAATTTGGTTCACATAATGCATTCCATTGGAGGTATATTCTCTCTGAGACTCAGCCAAATATAATTAAAATCAAAAACATTACAGCTGAAAATGTGTTTTTCATTTAAACCAATGGAAAATGAAAACGAAAGCAAAAATGAAAATGAAAATTTGATATTCCTGAAAACAAAAATGACATCTTGATATTTACAAATACAAAAATGATATATTTAAATAATGAAAATGAAAAAACAAAAATGAAAATAACATGGGCCCCTGGTGCACACCTTTATAGGAGAGTAGGGACAGGGAGAGTACAACAGGCAGGGCCAACATGCTATAGCAATTCCTTCCCTAGGGGGCTTACAATATAAGACAAAGGACAGGAGAGGAATACAGACACATACACATACACATGGGAAACAGTAACTTGTAGTGAATATATTTGTGTTTCTCTGAAGTGTGTTGTGCTTACCTGGCAAAAGAGGGAATCAGAAGTCAAAGAGGGGCAATCATATCTTCAGATGGAAGGTAACTGAGAATCTTCAAGCTGGTTGCACTCTGAGACTGGCAAACAGTAGGGCAGAAATGAAAAAAGGGACCTTGTGTGCATTTCCTTCTCTCTTTCCCAGTACCTGTCTAGGCATAGATTAAGAACCAAAGAAATAAACACTAGCTTAAATATTCAAAGAAGCTTCCAGTAACTTACATTTAATGCAGACACCTTCTTTCTATTGTGTCCTAAATGTAAGGAAGTAGACACAGCAGGAAAATAAAATATTTCAATAGAATTATCATACTGAACAAATCCTCCAAAGTTTTAATTCCTTGTCATTTCTCTCCTATTTCTCTGCAGATGCTATTCAGAATTTTAAAGAATTCATTTACATGAGAATGCCTTCCTTTCCTGGGTTCCAAGCAATCTGAATATTTTTGTACAGATTAAAGGACTCCAGGTTGCATATAAAGCCTTTTAAAAAATGGCAGGAGCCACAAAAAAAGAAAGAAAAATCAGATTACATACAAAATAAACTGCAGGAAATTTATATATGAATCTGCTACTGCAGCAAACCAAAATGCCATTGATTTAAATGTTATTTAGATAAAACATTGAGTTATAAATGTGTGCATTATATCCACTTACAACATGAGGGGAACTTAATAAATTCCATGGCTCAAAAATTATTATGCATTTCATAAAGCTGAAAAGATCAAATGTGTGAAGATCATCATATTAAAATCTGGATTATCTTCTACTGGGTAATATAAATTGATTTTCCTTTATGCAAAATTCCCACTAGCCAAATATAACAAAAAGTGTAATGAATCTGAAAACAAGAAACAACATTTTCATGTCCCTGTAGCGTCTTAAATTTTCAAATGAAGGAAACATCTCCTGCTGCATGTCTCATCAGGAAATCTAATAAAAGTTTTATTAAAATGTACAGTAACAAAGCAGATAGGTTTAAAGTAACGTTATAAGGCAGTGTGAGAAGACTTTTGCTGATAAAAAGACATTTACGTTTTCATTAGAGGCCTCAGTGAACCAAGGGGGGGAGGGAATATATATAGGCGCCTTTTGTAAAATTCCATTTTACCTGGAAGAGTATTTTGAAGGTTATTTTGAAGGTCTCATGAAAATTAATTAGTGAAACAAATGCTCAGAGATAGTAAAGGATTATAGATAAACCACAACAAGTCCTGAGTCAGGAAGCCAAAGCTGAGTAAAGAGATTCTCCCCGTAGCTAGAGTAGGTGTTACCAAATGTAGCACTAGCTACTTGTTTTGGCCATAAAAACAAGGTACCCTGTTAGAGTTGTAAATGCTGACTATGTATAAAAACTAGGGCTGTACCAAATAGCAAAACAAAAACAAAAACAAAAAAATTTGAGCATTTCCAAGTTTCAAGGATTGGCTCTAAGCTGGTCCTCAGTAACTAGACTGAATGCTCAATACTCGGTAAAATAGTCAGTAAAATAAAACCAAGTAACAAGTATTTTCTGAGTAATGCACTCCCTTGTATAGGACCAGGAAAAGCCCCATATGTTACAGGAAAAGCACCATATGTTGCCTATCCAAGGGTTTATCTGAGTACTGACTACTGGACTGAGTACCAGGCTGATTCTTCAGTTATTCGGTACTCGGTAAAACCAAATTGAATACCGAGATACTCAGTAAAAATCAAGTAATTTTGATTACCAAGTTTCAGCACTAGTAAAAACAGATGTGATGATGGATCATTTTGGCCCACTGTGGCCCAGGACCCATGTGAATGTATGGGCAAATTTTGGAGGCAAATTTTGAAGCTTATTAAGCTAGATAATAGTTCAAGGTATTGTGCAATCTAGCCTGAAGAAGGTTGCAAACAAGCAACCAACTAGTCTAAAATTACTGTGTTCCTTTGGATTTATTTATTCTTGCATTTTTCAGAATTTAAAACTTTTACACAGTGTTAACTTTTTCATGAAAAAGAGATTGTTCTGAAATGGTATTTTTCAACGAAGAAAAATAATAATTTTTCCAAAGTGGCTTTATCTTGGACCTCCATATTTAGAGCTCAGCCAGGCTGTTTCGGGGCTACCTATGCTCATTGTGGGAAAAACAACAGCTACTCACATGCGTAGTGTGCTTGGGTTAATGTGGTAACCTGGGTCATGGTCATCACACCTTTTCTAAGCTCCCCTTCACAGCCTCTGTGAGCTGGAGCAGAGCTAGTTATGTACAGTCTGGGGTTTTTCACACATGACTGGCCCGCCATGTTCCATTCTGGGCTGTGGTGGGACCCGTCATTTTGGGTCAGAGCTGACTGGCTGTCAAAGAAGTTTGACAGCAGCCCAGGCTGGGGAAGGGGTGTGGAAAGGGCTGGGTGACACATGGACATGCATCCACACAGCCTCATCCCACACTGCTTGGAATGGCCCATCCTCCTTCCTAATGGGTGGCATAGGCCACCATGGCTGTCAGGAAGCACTGCAGATCCAGACTGGAGTAAGTGTAAGCTGGCCATCAAACATGACAGCTGGCTTTACCCCAGCCTGGTGTCCACTGTGCAGGTTGTAGCAGTGCTTAGCCTGGACTGTTCCTCGGGGATGGTCCTGGAGGATTAATCCCTGCTAAAGCAGGTTAATCCATGTCCAGCATCACGTGTGAAAACTTCCACTGAGAATGCTCCATGGCAGTCATAGCTGGTTCTACTAACAAGACTGCACCCAGATGGAAGAGATCCCTTCCGTCAAGTAGCACAAATCACTACCACTCCAGGGCCTCATGGGAGAGAGAGAGGGAGAGAGAGAGAGAGAGAGAATATTTACAGGAGGTGTTACATTCTATCTCATCATGAAGAAATGTATATGGGTATAATCAGGCCTTAGTAATTTAACTCTGCTGCCTTATTGCCTCAGAACACTTACTGGATAGCATACTGTAATTCACTCTGTTGGACAGAAATAAGCAGGCATTTCATAGCACTGTATTTGTATATGATTTTAAACCACCTAAAGCAGTCACAATAATACCTTCGAGCTCCAGTAATTGCTTTTTACCGAGTATGTTGATACAATTTCCAAAGCTGCTTGGAAGTTCAAAAATCAAACTATCAGGTTCAAAAATGGAGTATAAATGAGGCTGGAGAACTGGGTCTGGATGGGATAGGAGAAAGGATAGGATTAATTTAAATTAAATTTGTTTATAATGTCTCTCTAGACCTATGTTTGCTGAGCTCTACAAAACCATTTTTGCCCTCTCCACAAAGACGTAACCATAATATTTGGTTATGTTTTAGCCTGGTTTCCTATGGAAAGTTGGCTTATGTGATCACCCTGCCTCTGTTTGTGTGTATAACTTGATCCCACCGCCCATTGTAAACCAAATTTGGGAGACAGAGAGAAGGCCCAAATAAAAATAGAACCCAAAAGTTTCATAACACTGGGGTTACCTGGAGCGGAAATAACACCCTGTTTGAGTATGAGAAAATCCCATTCTCCTCCTCCTCCTTAGAAAGTTGGGATTCATTAGTTTTGGTGCTTCATGCACCGGGCACTGCACTGGCTGCCTATAATCTTCTGAGCCCAATTCAAGGTGCTGGTGCTAACCTATAAAGCCCATAATGGCCTAGGCCCTACTTATCTGAGAGACCACCTCAGTTCCTGGGCCCTGAGCTGCTCATGCAGTCATCAGGGGCTGCTTTCTTAGAGGTTCCCTGCTATAGACAGTTGGGGACAAACAGGCAGGTCATATTATCGGTGTTGCACAGGTTGTGTGGAACTCCCTCCCAGTGGAGGTCCACATCAGCCCCAGCATTCTTATATTTCGCTGTCAGTGTAAGACCTGGCTCTTCCACTAGGTGTTTAGTGGAGGGGAGGGTTAATGGGTGGGTTGGGGGGTGTTTGATATTTTATACCACACTTTTTGTACTTTTAAATGTTTTTACTGTAATTTATATAATGTATGCTATTGTTTAAGTTTTTATTGTATTTTATGATGTTGCTGTGAACTACCTCGAGCTGCTTGAGGCTAGGGCTGAAATGGCAAGCCGCTACAATAACTTTTTCCACCAGAAAAAGCTCTTCCACAATGAGCGGCATGGTATGATAGAGACATTCATTCCGCTAGTTTCATTCCGCTACTTCCACTGTTCCACTACTTTCATTCCACAACTTCCACTGGCTCTGAAAACAGCAGAACAATGTTTGTTCTGACAGTTTCAATATTCCACAATTTCCGCCGGCACTGCGAAGTAGCAGAACGGTATTTGTTCCGACAGTTTCCGAAATTGTTCTGACAGTTTCCGAATTAGCGGAATGTTGGTGGAATTAGCGTAAAAGCTGTGGAAAGTCGCAGGCATTACCGAAATGGCAGAATGAAATAACAGGGTGGGAAAAGGAGTTGTCGCTTCAGCACTACTTGATGCAGGAGGGGCGACATATGAATATATAAAAAAATAAAGAATAATAAAATAAATAAAAACTGCTTTTCTTAAAGTCTACTGCAATTCAGGACATCAGCAACTGTGCTGTGCTGTGCTGCTGGAATCTCTATGGTAAACAAAGAATAGGAGTTTTTTTCCTCCCAGGATGCAAAAGGTGCCACTATTATAGACCATCTCAGGTTGTGTCAGGATCCGCGGCGCCCTTCCCGGGCGCCGCGGCATGCAGCAGGGGGGAGAGCGGCAGCAGAGCGGGAGCCCGGAGAAAAACCCTAGCCCGAGGGAGGAAGTGGCCCCGCCGGCACAACAAGAAACAACCAGAGAACGGGAGGAGGCCACGCCCCCTAGGGTAGAGCAAAGCGTCCCTGGCCACGTGGAGAGTGTAGGAGACCCGCCCGCCTTGCAGGAGGGCGGGGTTCCCCTACAGCTGACAGAAGCGGCGCCACGCCCGCTGCGCCGCTCTGCAAGATTAGCGCGACAAAGAGAGGGCGGGGCTAGCCCTTTATAACTCAGGCGGCCGGAGC
>QEPC01000755.1:836759-854927 GCA_003113815.1 Sphenodon punctatus | reverse complement strand
GCTTTGATCTAGGCCACCTGGGCTGGCGGGCGGGCAAACAGGCAACGTGGCATGAGCAGAACACAGAATGAGGCAGGCTTTGTAGGGATGGGCGAACGTGTTTTGGAAGTTCGGAGTTTGGCCCGAACTCGGCCTGTTGGGATGACCGAACCCGAACCCGAATCCAAAAACGAACGGATCAAACCGAACGAACTTCCGAAAGTCGAACTGACTGAATAGTTCGGTCAGTTCAGATTGCGTTCGGGTGAGTTCAGGTGGCCAAAAAAGTGTCACTGGAAGGTCAAACTTGACAGGGAGGGGTAGTCAGCTGAGGAGCAGACTTCCAGGCACCAGGGGTGAAGAGGCTTGGAGTAGCAGCCAGCCTTCTCAATCACCATCCCTTTTCACCTCAGACCACTGGTTTCACAGTCTGCGATTGGCCATGGGCTAGGCTGCACGGAGCCAATGGGGCTTGCGATGAGGCGGGCGCAGCAAGAAACAAAACTGTCTGCCTCCCCCCTTCCCAATACCTTCTGAGCTAGTCACTGTTCCTGAACAGCAGGCGTTTCAGAAGGCTAACTCTCTCCTAGCAGTTTTTGTTCCTTCCTATTCCTAATCCATTGCCATCCTCCTCCTATTTCACTCATCCAATCCATGTACTGCCATTTTATCATTTATTTAGATTATATTAGATAAATTTAGGTGTTATTACCCTCCCTGTGTTCCCTTTGTTCAATCTTCCTTCCTACTTCCGTTTAATCCTTTCCCTCTCCCATATATTCCATTCCACATTCCCTTCCCTTCCCCTGTTTTTTAATTTAGAGTAGGATTATTAGATTGATTTAGGTTTCATTTCAGTTTTGTACCCCTCCTTGTGTTGTTTCTGATTCCCCCATCCCAGATAGATAGATAGATAGATAGATAGATAGATAGATAGTTGTAGGAGTTAGCTTAGTGATAGAGATAGCGTTAGTGATTTATTTTTAGGGTTTGTAGGAGTAGGCCTGTGTACTTATTAGATAATCCATTTAGTTCAGGCTGACTGGTATCAGTGGAGCATCAGCAGGGGCCTGGCCAGGGCTTGGTGGCTGGCACCCCTGCTTGGCCAGGCATTTCAGTCTTGCTGGCATCAGTGGAGCAGCGGCAGGGGCCCGGCCAGGACTTGGTGGCGGGCACCCCTACTTCGCCGGACATTGCAAGATGGCTGGCACTGGTGGAGCAGCACTAGAGGCCTGACCAGGGCTTGGTGGATGTTAGCTGGGAATTGCAGGCTGGCTGGCATCAGTGGAGCAGCGGTGGAGGCCCAGCTAGGGCTTGATGGCTGGCACCCCTACTTGGCTGGGTGTTGCAGACTGGCTGGCATTGATGGAGCATTTGCACACAATGAAGTGGAATGACAGCCCTCCGTGCCTAGAACGTAGGCCCCAGAACTCTGATAGTGGGTCCTGGAGTTGAAGTGGCTGACTGTTTCTTGATGTGGTGGAATGACAGCTCCCTGTGAGTGGAATGATGGCCCTAGAACCCTGACAGTGGGTCCTGGGACTAGAGTGGAAACTTCTGCATGACGTTGTAGGAAAACCCTCCCTTCCTGGAATGTAGACCCCAGAACCCTGATGGTGGGTCCTGGGACTAAAAGTGGTGGCTTATGGATGAAGTGGATGGACAGGCCTCCTGGCCTGTAACGCTTGCTGGCTGACATCGGTGGAGCATTAGCAGACAGTGAAGTGGAATGACAGCCTTACCTGCCTGGAAAATAGGCCCCAGAACCATGATGGTGGGATCTAGGGCTGGAGTGGCTGGCTGTTTCTTGATGTGGTGGAATAATGGCTCCCTGTAAGTGGAATGACGGCCCCAGAACCCTGATGGTGGGTCCTGAGACAGGAGTAGCAGCTTCTGGATGAACTGGAATGACAGCTAGGGATGGGCGAACGTGGTTCGGAAGTTTGGAGTTTGGACCAAACTCGGTCTGTTCAGTTGACCGAACTGAACTTACTAACTGAACTTGAATTTCAAACCGAATCGAATTTCTGAACTCTGTTCTGTTCGCCCATACCTAGTGGCAATACACACCAAAAAAACTGGTTTTAAATGGCCAGATTTGGTTCGGAAGTTCAGAATTCGACTGAATTCGGTCTGTTCAGTCAACTGAACTGAAATTCCGAACCGAAGTCGAATTTCAAACTGAATCGAACCAAATTTCTGAACTCGAATTTCAAACCGAACTGAACCGAACCGAATTTCCAAACTCTGTTCTGTTCACCTATCCCCAATGACAGCCCTCCCTGCCTGGAATGTAGGCTGGATGGCATCGGTGGAGCAGTGGCAGAGGCCCAGTCAGGGATCGGTGGCTGGCACCCCTACTTGGCTACTACTGAGGCTGGCTAGCATCGGTGGAGCATTTGCACACAATGAAGTGAAATGACAGACCTCCCTTCCATGGACCGTAGGCCTCAGAACTCTGATGGTGGGTTCTGGGACTGGAGTGGCTGGCTGTTTTGTTGATGCGATTGAATGACGGCTCCCTGTGAGTGGGATGACGGCCCCAAAACCCTGATGGTGGGTCCTGGGACTGGAGTGGCAGCTTCTGGATGATCACTTGAGATATGTCCCCCCCCCATGATATGGATGAACAGCCCTCCCTGCCTGGAACATGGACCCCACAACCCTGATGATGGAATATGGGGCTGGAGTAGCTGCTTCTTGATGCTGGGTATAACACCTAAATCTATCTAATCTAATCTAAATAAATGAAACTATGGAGGTAAATGTGTGGAAATGTGTGAAATAGGAGGAGGACGGCAATGGATTTGGCAGAATGCAAACTGCTGGGAGAGGGAGAGTTTTGAAAATGCCTGCTGACTGGATCAGTGGCTAGCTCAGAACAAATTGGAAGGGGGGAGGGCAGTTACTTTTGTTACTTGTTCCTTGCATCAGTGGAGTAGTGGCAGAGGCCTGGCCAGGGCTTGGTGACTGGCACCCCTACTCGGTTGGGAGTTGCAGGCTGCCAAGCATTGGTGGAGCAGTGGCATATGCCCTGCCAGGGCATGGTGGCTGGCATCCATACTCGGTCAGGCATTGCAGGCTGCCAGGCATTGGTGGAGCAGTGGCAGAGGCCCAGTCAGGGCTTGGTGACTGGCACCTCTAATTGGCTAGGCATTGCAGGCTGGCATCATATTCGACCGAGCTCAAGAAGCTCTAATGCAAATTGGGCAAGCCTTGCCGGGTGGTGAATCACTTGGACACCCAGCCCCCACCCGCTTGTGCACTCATATGAGCTATGCCCGTCTACAAGAGTGAGGAGGAAATGGCTGACCTGTAGTACCAGCAGCAGCAGCAGCAGACATTGGATTGCCAGAGCACAGAGCCCGTGGCACAGCCGAGGCGGCATCAGTAGATGCAGGAGCAGCAGACATTCGATTTCCAGGTCACAGTACCCATGGCACAGCAGTGGAAGCCTCTGCAGCAGCAGAAATGACATTTCCAGGCCACAGTACCCATGGTACTACAGCAGAAGCAGCAGCAGCAGCAGCAGCATACCACATTCGAATTCCAGGGCACAGTAACTGTGGCTGGAACCCATCCTTGGCCGGGCATTTTCAGGTTGCCAGGCATCGTTGGAACAGCGACAGAAGCCCAGCCAGGGCTTGGTGCCTGTAACCCCTACTTGGCTGCATGTTGCAAGCTGCCAGGCATTGGTGGAGCAGCGGCAGAGGCCCAGCCAGGGCTTGGTGGCTGGCACCCCTATTTAGCCAGGAGTTGCAGGCTTGCATCCCACTCGCTGGAAAAATTGGTCAAGCCTTGCATGGTGGTGAATCACATGGCCACTCAGTAGCAGACATTGGATTTCTGGAGCACAGTACCCATGGCACAGCAGAGGGAGCATGGCAGAAGCAGCAGATATTGGATTTCCTGGGCACAGAACCCATGGCACAGACAGCAGAGGCAGCATTGGCAGCAGCAGAAGACATTGGATTGCCAGGCACAGAACCCATGGCACAGCACAGGCATCAGAAGCAGACATTGCATTACCGGGGTGCAGAACCCATGGTGCAGACAGCAGAGGCAGCAGAAGCGGACATTGGATTTCTGGGGAACAGAACCCATGACACACCAGAGGCAGCACTGGCAGCAGGAGAAGACATTAGATTGCCAGGGCACAAAACCCATGGCACAGACAGCAGAGGCAGCATTGGCCACAGCAGACATTGTATTGCCTGGGCACAGAACCCATGGCACAGACAGCAGAGGCAGCATTGGCAACAGCAGCAGACACTGGATTGCCGGAGCACAAAACCCATGGCACAGACAGCAGAGGCAGCATTTGCAGCATTTGCAGCATTTGCAGCAGCAGCAGCAGCAAACATTGGATTGTCTGGGCACAGAACCTATGGCATAGACAGCAGAGGCAGCATTGGAAGCAGTGGCAGACATTGTATTGCCTGGTAACAGAACCCATGGCACAGACAGCAGAAGCAGCATTGGCAGCAGCAGCAAAGATTGGATTGCTGGGTCACAGTACCTATGGCAGAGCAGCGGCAGCAGTAGCGGACACTGGATTACCGGGGCACAGAACCCATGGCACAGCAGAGACAGCATTGGCAGCATCAGCAGACATTGGATTGCTGGGGCACAGAACCCATGGCACAACAGAGGCAGCATTGGCAGCAGCANATTGGATTGCTGGGGCACAGAACCCATGGCACAACAGAGGCAGCATTGGCGGCAGCAACAGACATTGGATTGGCGGGACACAGAACCCGTGGCACAGACAGGAGAGGCAGCATTGGCATCAGCATCAGACATTGGATTGCCCTGTCTGAGAACCCGTGGCACAGCAGAGCGGCATTGGAAGCAGCAGCAGACATTCGATTGCCCAATAGCAGAACCCATGGCACAGCAGGGGCAGCATTGACAGCAGCAGACAACTTTGGATTGCCCGGGCACAGAACCCATACCACAGCAGAGGCAGCATTGGCAGCAGCAGCAGACATTGGATTGCCCAGGCACAGAACCCATGGCACAGCAGAGACAGCAGAAGCGGAGATTGGATTGCCAGGGCACAGAACCCATGGCACAGATAGCAGAGGCAGCAGAAGCGAACATTTGATTGCTGGGGCAGAGAACCGATGGCACAGCAGAGGCAGCATTGACAGAGCAGCAGACTTTGGATTGCCTGGGCACCAAACCCATGGCACAGAGAGCGGAGGCAGCATTGGCAGCAGAAGCAGTCATTGGATTGCCCAGACACAGAACCTGTGGCACAGCAGTCAGCAGAAGCAGATATTGGATTGCCGGGGCACAGTACCCGTGGCACAGCAGAGGTGGCATCAGCAACAGCAGCAGCAGCATAAATTGGATGGCCAGGGCACAGAGCCCTTGGCACTGCAGAGGTGGCATCAGCAGCAGACATTTGATTGACCGGGCACAGAACCCGTGGAACAGCAGAGACGGCATCAGCAGAATTTGCCTGTACCCAGCACCCATGGAGCTAGGTTGGTAGGATTTGCCAGGAAAGAGCTCCCATACAGCAGCAGTCAGCAGCAGCAAGAATGTGTGGGCACATTTGGATTTGCCAGGGCAGTGCACCGATGGACCAGCACACATCACCAGCAGGATTACCAGGCCAGTGGGGCACATCACCCAGGGTTGCCAGGACAGGCAGAAAGGCACCTTGGCATGAGAGGGAGGCAGGCTGGGGCAGGGCTTCAGCTTGCCCACATGGTGAGCAGAGAGGCACTTTGGCATGATCATCTAAAGGCAGGCTGAGGCAGGGTATGAATTTGACAACAAGGGTGGGCAGATAGGCAGTGTGGCATGCGCATGGGAACGTAGACTGAAGAGGATTTGACCTTGGCAACCTGGGCGTGCGAGCAGACAGGCAGTGTGGCATGACCATCGGAAGGCAGGCTGAGGCGGGGTTCGAGGTTTGCAACCAGTGTGGGCAGACAGGCAGCGTGGCATGAGCATTGAAAGGCAGGCTGAGGCAAGGTTTGATCTTGGCAACCTGGGCGGGCGGGCAAACAAGTAGCGTGGCATGAGCATGGGAAGGCAGACTGTGGCAAGCTTTGATTTTGGCAACCTGGGCGGGAGGTCAGACAGGCAGTGTGGCATGGGAGGCAGTAGGGAAGGCAGGCTGTGACCCTGGCAGGGCACTCAGATAGACTGGTGAAGACTGCAGCGCGCAAGAGAGACAGAGCCAGTCAGATAGGCAGGCTGAGATTGTCTAGCTAGAAGCTGGCTGGCAAGCTAACAGCTTCCAATGCCACCCTGTGTCATTAGGTCAGTTAGATAGGCCGGCCAAGGCTGTCTAGTGATAGACAGAGGCAGGGTGCGCACTGGGCATTGGGAGGGAGGGACAGCACCTCAGCAGTAAGCCCAGATTGAGGAGGAGCCCCATCCCAAGACTGCCCAAGACTGTTGAGGGAGCAGCTGGCAAGGGCTGGGGGTGCCACCGACCACTTCACCACTGACCTGTGGCAGAGTAGGAATGCACAACACGCCTACCTGGCAGTGATGGTGCACTGGTGGCAGGACCCGGAGGCAGCATTTGGCAGTGGCAGGAGGGGTCCTGAAGAAGGGTATATGTGGGCCCTGCTTCAGGCGGAAGTAATGGACGACTCCCACACCACTCAGAACATCGAGGCAGCCCTGACCGCCATGGTGAAGGAGTGGGTCACGCCAGGTCCGCCCTTCACCAAGGGGTGCGTGGTGATGGACAACGCGGCCAACATAGTGATGGCAGTGCACAATGCGGACTTCACCAGAATCCCTTGCGCTGCACACCCCCTTCACCTGGTGGCCAGGGATGCTCTGGGTTTGGTGGAGAAGGGGATTGGGGCCGGCACCCTTAGCTCGCTGATTGATCGGGGGAGGAAACTGGCTGGTTTCTTTAATCAGAGCATGAAGGGCAGCGACCTTCTCTGGACATAGCAGGCAGAGCAAGGCTCCCCAGTGCACCAGCTTGTGCAGGATGTGTCCACCTGGTGAAATTCCACATTCCTGGTGTTCGAGTGGCTTCTTGAGCAGAAAGTCACCTTGCATCAGGTTCAACTGGTGACGGTCAGCGGGGCACCTCCAGGGAACAATTGGGTGGAATGGGAGATCCCTGCTCACACAGTCTTTGTGTTGAGACTGTTTCTCGCTGTAACGGAGACCATCAGCTCCAACATTACAAGCAGGGAGGGCTGTTGTTCCACTTCATTCAGAAGCTGCCACTTCAGTCCCAGAACCCACCGTCAGGGTTCTGGGGACGTCATTCCACTCACAGGGATCCGTCATTCCACCGCATCAAGAAACAGTCAGCCACTCCTGCCCCAGGATCCGCCATCGGGGTTCCGGGTTCTACGTTCCAGGCAGGGAGGGCTGTTGTTCCACTTCATCCAAAAGCTGCCACTCTAGTCCCAGGACCCACCATCAGGGTTCTGGGGCTGTCATTCCGCTCACAGGGAGCCGTCATTCCATCGCATCAAGAAAGATCCAGCCACTCCAGGCCCAGGACCCACCATCAGGGTTCTGGGGGCTATTTTACAGGCAGGGAGGGCTGTTGTTCCACTTTACTGTCTGCCAATGCTCCACTGATGTCAACCAATGTACATTCCAGGCAGGGAGGACTGTTGTTCCACTTCATCCAAAAGCTGCCACTCCAGTCCCAGGACCCACCATCAGAGTTCTGGGGTCTGTGTTCCAGGCAGGGACGGCTGTCCATCCACATCGTACAGAAGCTGCGACCCTAGTCCCAGGACCCACCGTTAGGGTTCTGGGGCCATCATTCCACTCACAGGGAACCTTCATTTCACCACCTCAAGAAACAGCCAGCCACTCCAGCTCCAGGACCCACCATCAGGGTTCTGTGGCCTACATTCCAGGCAGGGAGGGCTGTCATTCCACTTCATCCAGAAGCTTCCACTCTCATCCCAGGACCAACCATCAGGGTTCTGGGGTCGTCATTCTTCTCACAGAGAGCCATCATTCCACTGCATCAAGTAACAGCCACTCTAGCCCCAGAACCCACCATCAGGGTTCTGGTGCCTGTGTTAGAGGCAGGGAGGGCTGTCCATCCACTTCATCGAGAGCTGGGATGGGGTAGCTGCCAAGTCCATCAGCAGCTGCAGGACGTGGAGGGCGGCATGGCTTTTAACTGAAAGCCACGCACATGTTGGTGGAAATGATTGTGCTCGATGGGCATCCCCTCTCGATGGTCGTGGACATGGGGTTTAGGCACCTGATTGGTTTTCTGCCCCCAGTTTAAGCTGCTCTCGCACAGCACCCTGAGTCAGACTGCCACCGATGCCTGGAAGCCTGCAACGCCCAGCCGACTAGGGGTGTCAGACACAAAAACCTGGCTGGGTTTCTGCCGCTGCTCCACCAATGCCAGCCATTGTGCAATGCCAGGCAAAGTAGAGGTTCCAGCTGCAGTTACTGTTCCCTGGTAATCTAATGCATTGTAGGTTGGCATCCTACCCACCAGATCTCAACCAACTCTTCTGCAAATTGGTCAAGTATCCTTGCCCGGTGGTGATTCATGTGGTCACCCAGTCACTGCCTGCTGTGATGGTGACTAGAAATGGAGAACAAAGCATTGAGCAAGCAGAACTGGAGGCCTGCCAGCCTGAAATTCCTGGCCAAGTAGGGGTGCCAGCCAGCCACCAAGCCGGGGCCAGGCCTCTGCTGATGTTTCACCGATGCCAGCCTACAATGCCCGGCCAAGTAGGGGTGCTGGCCACCAAGCCCTGGTCAGGCCTCTGCCGCTGCTCCACCAATGCTAGCCACCAAGCCCCAAGCCTTTTTGGCCTCTGCTGCTGCTGCTGCTGACACTGGGTCTCTGCCTGCAGGCCGTGACAACACACGCAACCCTGCTTTGGGCACCGGCAGGCACTACTTGCCCGGGCATTGCAGGCTGGCAGGCCTCCAGTTCTGCTCACTCTATGCTGGGTTCTCCAGTTCTAGTCACCATTATGGCAGGAGTGAGAAGGCTAAAGTAGTGCCTGATGGTTCCCAAAGGAGGTTTGCGCATGTTGTCATGGCCTGCAGCCCGAGATGGGCCACCCAGCAGAACATCTGTTTTCATCAGCCTTTGGGTGGGAAGCATCATTGCTCATTTGTAGGACAGGACAGGAGTCAAGAGACCCCCATTCTATTCCTGGTCTGGAAGTCTTTGACCTCTCTGCATTTCAGCTTTCCCAGTTCTAGGGCTACCGTTCTGGTAGCTCACAGGTGAAAGAACCTGTATGGGAACTAGGCTTGGGGTACGCTGTTCCAATTGCTCTTGCATATCTATCCAGCCTCTTTGCAGGGTAAAGAAGAGGACTCTTAAATGCTTCTTCTTCATCAGAAGAACTTAGGCTTGGTGCTTGGCCCCCGGGAGTGCCTGCCCAATTCCCATCGGGGCATGGCTGACCATCTGAGACTCACCGATGTCTGCCAGCCTGCAATGCCCGGCCTCCTATGTGTGCCAGCCACCAAGCCCAAGCCTTTCTGGCCTCGGCTGCTGCTTCTGGGTCTCAGCCAGTCAGACCTGGTGCGATGGGAACCCCCAGGGGCCAAGCACTGAGCCTTCCTGCCCAGGCAACCCAGGGTGCCAATCACCAAGCCTTCCCGGTTTCTGCTGCTGCTGCTGCTGCTGCTGCTGCTCCTGCTGCTGGGTCTCCAATGGCCTGCATGCTGCCACGGGCACCCCCTGGGGTCCCTGGAGCGCCCCAAGCCTCCCAGCAGGACTGAAGTTTCTGAACATTTGGAGGGGTCCGAACTCCACTAGACCAAATGCACGAACCCAAAATAAGTTTTTAGTCCAAACGACCAAATGTCCAAACACCCGAACTCCATCCTGTTCACATATTCCTAACACAGATGCTGACGAAAACGGAAACAAAACTGAAAACAAAAGTGTCTGTTTTCTGCTATACTGATACTGATATAGATAATGACACTGATAACAACAAATGAAATTTCATTATTGATTTCATTATTGTTGTTTTCATTTTTGTTATTGTAACAAAAACAAAAAATGAAAATTTTGTTTTGTTATCTAAATAACAAAAATGAAGTGCACACCCCTAGTTTGTGTTTCTAGTCATTTGAACCTAGATCTGATTTCTGTATGTTCTATTGCACAGTCTGGTCTAAACATCAATTGGATATCTGTATTATTACATACAGTAGTCTAATAAAAGAGATGATATGTTCTGCCTGTTTCTTTGGCACTGGAATTGAGAGGGCAATTGCTCTCCAGAACCACCCCCATAAAATGAATGCACCTTTAATGCATATTAAAGACACGGCACACTGCAATTCTCTATTTGGCCAACGTTTCAGGTTTAAAGATGAATTCATCCTTTGATTTAGATTTGTTCACAGTTCATACCTTTTCAATAATGCGTATGTGACACAGTAATGAAACCAAGATCATTTCCATAGATTAAAGTCATTTGGTTGCAGACGAAATGAAACTATGTTCCCAGTTTCTACAATTTAATAATCAGAACATTCAGAGGCAAAAAAAGGAGAATCTACATTACAAATCAAAACAGCCCAGGTAGAAGAAAACTAAGTTTGAGAAAAGCAAAAAATGCAGCTCACTTGCTCTTTCTACTGATCAGCTGAAAGGAAACTTTAATGTCATTTCATTTGTAGCAAACTTTTAGTCAACATCAAATCTAGTATTGTGGCAGGGGGGTTCAGGGAATAGAAAGAAACAAAAGGGATAACCCAAGACATTTTTAAATACATCTGATAAGAGTTTCTTAGGCTATGTCCAATAACAACTACCCCTTTTTCAGGAACAGAGTCAGCAAAGGTCAGTCTTTGCAGGATCAGCTATAGACAGCAGGGGTGAAACTGGATTTTGATTGTTCTGATTTTCAGATTAAATTAGCCAGTTCACCCATTCCAATTGAAAATCAACCAAAATCAATTTTTCCAAGAAAAATCAATATTTTGTCTGATTCCAATAATAATTGGATGAAATATTTCCTCCTCCTTCTCCTCCTCCTAATAATAATAATAATAATAATAATAATAAATAAAAAATAAAAAATAGCAAGGCAATGAATATTTATATATTTAGTTAAAAAATCAAATCAGAATTTATTTCCAATTGCATTTCCAATTGAAAAAACAAACAGCTATTCAATTTTCATGTAAACGTCTGTAAAAACAGAATAGCTGTATCGATTCAGGCCTACCAGACAGAGCAAGTTGCTTCAGGATCAAGCCCAGGCACATCAAGCAACGAGTCCAAGGGAAAACAGGGTCTAAAATCAGGGTAGAAGCCAACAGGTGATACCAGAAATTGGTCAAGCACGCCACTGTCTCCCCCATCCTCAAAAAGCCCACCCTGGACCCATCTGATCCTCTAGTTACCGGCCAGTCTCCCTCCTTCCCTTTGCTTCAAAGCTTCTGGAATGTGTCGGCTACTCCTGCTGCCTGGACCTCCTCTCTGCCAACTCCTCCCTAGACCCTCTCCAATCCGGCTTCCACCCCCTCCACTCTACTGAAATTGCCCTGGCTAAGATCACCAATGATCTACTTGTCGCTAAATCTAAGCGCCTGTACTCCATCCTTGTCTTCTTTGGCCTCTCCACTGAGTTTGACACTGTCGGCCACTTGCTCCTATTGGACTCCCTTTACTCCTTGGGCTTACATGGCTCTGTCCTTGACTGGTTCTCCCCTACCTCTCTGACCGCTCCTTTAAAGTCTTTCTCCCCGGGTCAAACTCCTCCTCCCTCCCCCTTTCGGTTGGGGTACCCCAAGGCTCTGTCCTTGGCCATCTCTTTTTCTCTATTTATACCCTGTCCCTTGGCAAAATTATTGCCTCCCACGGATTCCAATATCATCTCTATGCTGATGACACCCAACTCTATCTTTCTACCCTTCTCTCTCCTCCTCTGTCCACTCACGCCTCGTCAACTGTCTCTCTGATATCTCCGCCTGGATGTCCCGATGTCAACTCAAGCTCAACATGGCCAAGACTGAACTCCTCATTTTTCCTCCCTCCTCTTCTTCTCCCTCTAACCTGCCCATCTGCATCAATGGAGTCACCATCCATCCTGTTCTCCAAGTCCGTAGCTTGGGCTTCATTTTCAACACGCACCTCTCTTTTAAACCTTACATTGACTCTGTTGCCAAATCCTGCCAATTTGCCCTCCATAACATTGCTTGGATCCGTCCCTTTCTCTCTACCTCCTTGGTCAAAACCCTTATTCGTGCCATGGTTATCTCTTGCCTCGATTATTGCAATCCCCTCCTTGCTTGACTCCCTCGCTCTCACCTGTCCCCCCTTATCACAATCCAAAACTCCACTGCCAAGGTCGTTCACTCTGCCCATCGCTTCGACCATGTGCAGCCTCTCCTCTTCTCTCTTCACTGGCTCCCCCTTCCTGAACGTATCCTGTTTAAACTCCTGGTGTTCATGTTCAAAACACTCCACAACCAAGCTCCTCCCTACCTCTCAGACCTAATCTCCCTACGCACTCCTGCTCGTGCTCTCCACTCTTCCTCTGTCCCCTCCCTCACTCTCCCTAGTTTCTCCTGCTCACCTAACTGCCTTCAACCCTTCTCCCTCACTGCCCCCCATGCCTGGAACTCCCTCCCTGCCTACATCCGCCTTGCCCCCTCCCTCCGCTCCTTCAAATCCCTCCTGAAGACCCACTTTTTCCTTGCCGCCTTTCCCAATGCCTGCTAGTCATTCCCATATACCTACTGTCTGCCCTCCTCGACAGACTTCTATAACCAACCTGATTGTAACCAAATTAAGCACACGCACCTGAGACTTTGCATCCACTTGAATGTTTGTTAGTCTTCTCCCCTGTCTCTCCCTCTGTCCCCTCTCCCTGTCTCCCCCTCCTTGTCTTTTAGATTGTAAGCCACAGGCAGGGACCACATCTATTTCTATGTTTTGTACAGCACCAGGTCACACGTCTTGCACTATATAAATGTTCATAATTAATAATAATCATAATAATCATAATAATCATAATAATAAAATCAGAGTGATCTGGAAAGCAGGATCTGATGGTCAAGTGCTAAGAAATCAGGGAGGGAGGGAGGCTAGGCTGGAGGTAACAGGGCTGGAGGGTGCTGCATAAAACAGGAAACACAAGACATATAAATTGCAGTCCTTTATACAGCAGGCTGCCAATTAGTAGACTGGGATTCAGTGGCGGTTTGTGGGTTTCAAGGATGGTTGGGTTCAGGCCAGGGCCAGAAGTGGGAGGGGCCAGGACAATGGTAGGTGAACCTAGCCAACAGTAGGTGGAGTCTAGCCAACTGTAGGCAGAGCCAGCAGTGCAAATAATAAAGCAAAGCAAACAATCTTAAGCCAACCATATTATATAAAGTCCTTAGCACACCACAAAAGTATCAGGGTGGCATTCCACTTGTCCCCCAAACATGCTACACAGTTTTGTTGCAATGTAAAAGGCAGCTGCTTTTTACCAGAGAGGGAAGAAACGTTCATGCAAAGACGAGTCATTATTGAATCAACATGTGGCATAGTGGTCTTCTTGCAGCAGAAAAACCTTGAAACTGGCACTGAAAAGGGGACCATTTAAAATGCAGTGAACATTCAAGCAAAAATTAGAAACCCTTCCATCCAACCCCCTCCAAAAAACATGCCAAAACAAACAGAAAGCAGACAATTAGGGTGACAGTGTCTCACACAGGGTGAAAAACAGCAAGGCCCAAGAAAATATTTTAAAGAATAGGAGGAGAGGCAGCACATCCCTTCCAACTGGGCTCACAAAATTAGTAATTACCCATGCCTGTAATGCATGCCCAGGTGAGGGAAGAAGAGGACAAAAGAAAGCACAAGCAAACAAACAATGTACAGGAGATCATGGCAGGAAAGTTCTTTTTTCAAAATTTACCAGATTTCTGAAAGGATGACTCCTCCTCATCACTCTAGTCTTAATCTGATAAGCACCTTCTGTTGTTCTTCCCTCCAAACAATGAGGCCAGGGACTCCAAAGAAGTCCCCGGCCCCTCCCCTCTTGAAAAAAAGAGGGGGGAGGTCTCTCTCTCGCTCTCTCTCTTACCCCTCCCCTCCAGTGAATGTAAGGAGGAAGGAGCAAGGAGAAGTTAGCTCTTTCCCTCCCTCCTCCAACTGTCATAGGTGAGGGGCCAGGGGGAGAAAGAGGAGCTATGGGGTGGCCAGAGCATTTAGAAAAAGTGCCCTGACATGACCGCTAGGCTTTGCTGATTGGCTAGGTTTCTCCATAGGAACCCAGCCAAGGAGCCCCTGGCACCTCCCCCACTCCATCTCCAATCCCCCGGAAAGCAAAGTTTTCTGGGCCGGTGCCATAAAATCACTTTCAAAGGACAACCACTACATTTAAGCAGACCAGCAGGTACCTGTTCAGTCACTGATGGTGCCTGAACAGGCCCAGGTTGATCTGAGGGGAAAACCAAAGACAGAAAAAAGCAAATGACAATTTTTTGCTTATTCATCCATTTTCATAACATTAGTAACAAAAATAAATAAGGCTTAATTAATTTGTATAACTAATAGAAAATATTATGGATGTCCACCCCTAGCAGGAGAGCACAAAGAATGTCCCTCACGTGGCTGTATTAATTGGAAATGCTCAAGGGACTTAATATTTTTCTTTGTGTTTCCTCCAGCTCCCGATCCTCCTCCAGGTTATTCATTCACCAAAAACTTCATTGGGACACCAGGATATTTTCCCTTCCTTTGATCAACTAAAACTAAAATGAAGTAGGAAATGAGAGGTGAGAAACCATGGGTGCAGCCACACAAGCTCTTACTGTGGTTTGGGCAGACCTACTGCATAACACAGTGCATTATCTGACAGGCAGCTACCAGATGTTTACCTTACAGTAGGGTGGGCAGCTGACTGTTATGACCTATGTCCTCAGAAAAAGGACAGGGACACAGTGCATAGTATCCTTACTCAAAGTTGGTTTAGGCTTCCCAATTTACAGTAAAACGCTTCCACACTTGGGACTAGTTCTCATCCACCCCGCTGTACAGCTAGGTCCACCGAAGGACTTGGAGCAGTGGGTGATGCCTCCTATCCTGTGTGATGACATCATGGCCAGGGATGGGATAGTGGGTGGCCATGGGGAGGGGTTGGGGCAGGGCTGGGTGGCTTCCTGTGTGGCCAGAACCTTGACCCACCCCAGGGCATGGTGGGACCTCTGACAATGGACCGTCTGCCTGGCTTACCCACCGGTGAGCAGTGGACCATCTGCCCTGCTCTCTAGAGTATGGTGGCAGCAATTTACCACCATAGACCAGCCCCAGCACCATGATATTTTGACATGTGACTGCCCTGGGCTGTGTCAGTGGCGAATCTGGGCTCTGACCTCAGAAAACCTCCAAGGTCAGAGCCTGGGCTAGGGCCCATTTTCCCACCCAGGCCAAAGTGGGCCACAGCACACTATCACATTTTTTGTGGCCCACCATGACCCGAACATCTTCATGGTGGGGTTCACGGTGCTGAGTGCAGCATAGGGCTGGGGCTGGCCACCCGCACATTTGTTGCAGATCTTCCCCTCTCCAAGCTACATGGGTGGCAGGACAGCAGCCTGGTCATGGGACATATGTTTGGTGTCTTGACCTGGCTCAGACCATATCTGCAATGGAATTCCTCCCCAGGCCAGGTCATGATTGTGGCACACTTCCAACACATGTGTTTTTACATATATTAACAACTTTGTGTTGTATATATTACCAACTTAGTTCCTTCACACATTGGTTCTCAAACAAGATTGGGGGAAGGTCTACTGGAGGTGAGGGGACACAGACCTTATTTGGATGGGGTGCCAGGGTGGAGGAAGGAGGGCTGAGATTAAAAATGACAGCCAACCCTCCCAACTCTACTCTGAGTAAACTAGGGGGCATTTCCAAGTTCAACACCTGATCCACTAGGCTGCACATGTTCTTCTAAATGCTTATTGTGAATATAACACTTAATGATTCTGATGTGCACTTTTATCTTTTTAATTTTGTCAATAATCCAAGAACTAAAACTACTGTTGTTCCATTTGGCACAGGGAACAACCCTGTGGTAGATGAGGAATAATATTTTGTCAAAGGCCACCCAGTGAATCCATGACTAAACAAAATTTTGAATGGATTACCCATTGCACTACAAAGTATATAGTCAGTCCAGAAGTATTCAAAAAATGAAAATACTTCCATAATCAAATATGCAGACATATCAAGAGTGAAAATGATTCACTGAGGAGAGTACATTCTGCCACACTCATTTTTTAGAGCATACCAAATTCGAATTACATTTTATTCAGCGACAATCAGTTTTTATTGTCACTTTTCTAAAATGCAGATCCTATATGGAAGACTAATAATTTTGTTAACATAACATCATCAAATATAACAGGATTTACTAGAATTGCAGTGTTATCTCCTGCTGTCCTCAGAATTGAAGAATTATAAGGAAATTATCTTGCAATTCTATCTACTCTCAACCACTACTGGAAATAATAATTGCATTTTTTAATAAGTATGAGACTCTGCCAAGATGCTGCTCATTGCAAAACTCTTCCTGTAATTTGCTGCATAAGTAGATGTACATATACCAGATTATTGGAGTGAAATGGTGGGAGAGGTATTTTATCTCCTAATAAATAGATGAATAAATATTTTATGCTGCTTCCATCTTTTATACAAGCACATACACAAACAGGAAGGTAAAGTATGCAAGCAGTAAGTGCTATGTGATCTAACAAGCAATGTCAAGTAAGGAGAGTTTAATTAAAATTAATGGAAATAAATGTCCAAGAATAAGAAATATTTAAATACTAGGGATGTACGAACAGAACCAGGTTCAGATGTTTGGCCGTTCGGTGGTGCGAGTCAAATTTTGAGTTCAGATTCGGTATTCAATTCAGTTGGATTTGGTTTTGTCTTTAGTTTGGTGCAATCAGGAACTGAAAATGACATTTGGTATTTGAAATAAAGGGGAAAAACTGAAAAACATATTTCTGGCTATAACATTTATGTTTATTATTCAATTTTGATAAAATTTGGAGATATCATACCCCAAATGTAGGGCACTATGAGTACCAAAACTCGAAACAAGTATTTAAAAGGAACTGATTTCAGAAGCAATTGAATATTGTGATTTTAAGAAAAACTCCATACACATTCATGGCTACAACGTCTTTATCTTACATCCAATGTTCATTAAACTTTTGCATATTAAGTCCCTCCATATGCTTAATATGTTTGCCAATTTTCAGAAATAGTGGATAAAGGGTCCCAAGGGTATAAGACATTAACCTGAAAATACATTTCCTGCTGTAACATTTTGATGTTCCATTCTATTTACAGACTATTTGGCAAGAATGTATCAAATACCTTTCCTGGCATGTCAGCAAATGTACAGGAGATTTTGATAAAGGGACTCAATATATAAGCAATTTATATTGTCCCTGTGAAGATCATTATTCAGATGAATATCAGCATATTCAGTGCCAGTCAGAGGCAGGCACCCTGCATGGCAGGAGTAGAGAGACTGTAGGAGGAAGGATGTGGAGCGACACCAAAGACTGACAGACACATTCAATGGCCAAACACATTACTGCAAGCTTCTAGCTTTACAGGACCAATTGGTAGTGGCTTCGAGGTGGGCATAGGGGGCGGCTCTGAAGCGGGCATAAGCAACATAACTGGGACTTCCCATCAGTCATGAGACATAGTTTAAACACATCCAGGCTGGCCAATTATCATCACAATCACATCCTGCAGCACTGAGACATAGGACACAAGAGAATCTCTATTGACTCTTTCCTAAACAGATGTTTCTGACTTCCCAGAAACAAGTGGGGGAGATATGTTGGGATGGTCCCAGCACAGAATTAGGATATTTGATTGAAATTTCCATTGGCCAGATTGACATTTCTGTTGATCATGAAAATGTAATATATAGCCTTGCAAAATTTCATGTACACTGATTGGACTAAAAATTTAGAGTCAGATATACATTTATATGTTAATTGCTTATACCACCAAGACCCTTTTCCCAATTTTTCTGAAATTTGGCAAAGATAGTAAATATGGGAAGGGGTATAAACTGGACAAGTTTCACCTACATTAGATGTGAGACAAAGAAGTTACAGCTAAGAATGTATATGTAGAATATTGCAAAATACAATAATTCAACTGCTTCTAAAATCGGATTCCTTTATCCAATTGTTTTGAAATTTGGT
>QEPC01000755.1:797556-822948 GCA_003113815.1 Sphenodon punctatus | reverse complement strand
GGCGGCAGCGGCTGGAGACACGGGGCTTTGCAGCGGTGCATTCTTAAGACTTCAATTATTAGGCTTAAGAACGCGCCGCTCCAAAGCCCCGTGTCTCCAGCCGCTGCCACCGCCAGCAACGTGGAGAACGCCACTTCTGGCGGCTTTCTTTTAATGCGGCATTTGGGAGGCGCTTCAGCGCGCCCTCATTTAAAAGAAGCCTCAGGGTGGGTACTGGGGCTTGAGTGGAAGCTTCCAGATATTGGACAGCCCACCCTGCCAGCACCCACGGACAGTGGCAGTTGGACACATCACCCAGGTTTGCCAGGGCAAGAAGACAGGCAGCGTGGCAGATTGGCAGGGTGAGGCAGGCTTTGAGCTTGGCAACTTGGGTGGACAGACAGGCAGGGTGGCATGAGAGGCAGGCAGGTGGGCTGGGGCAGGTTTTGAGCTTGGCAGCAACCTGAGTGGGCAGACAGGCACCTTGGCATGAGAGGCAGGAAGGTGGGCTAAGGCAGGCTTTGAGTTTGGCAACCTGGGCGGGCAGACAGGCTGCATGGCATGAGAGGCAGGCAGGTGGGCTGGGGCAGGCTTTGAGCATGGCAGCAACCACCGGCAGACAGGCACCTTTGCATGAGAGGCAGGAAGGCGGGCTGAGGCAGGTTTTGAGCTTGGCAACTTGAGCGGGCAGACAGGCAGGCTGGCAAAGATTGTGCACTGAGAGAGAGAGAGAGAGAGAGAGAGAGAGAGAGAGAGAGAGAGAGACAGTCAGATAGGCAGGCCAAGATCGTCTAGCAAGAGACTGGCTGGCAGGCTTACAGTTTTCCGATGCCACCCTGCATCATGCGCTCAGTCAGATAAGCCAAGACCGTCTAGTATGAGAGAAATAGAGAGAGAGTGTGGGCACCAGGCATTGGGGGGGAAGGGACAGCACCTCCCCACAGCAGCAGTAACTCAGACTGAGGAGGAGGAACCCCATCCCAAGACTGTCACTTGCATGGAATGGAGTGTGCTACTGCACCACCAATCCTTGTACACCAGAGGCAGCTCGGGGAATCCCAGCAGAGGAAGGTTCACCTTTAGGAAGAGCAACTGCTCCACCAACTTGGCCCCCAGTCTCAGGTGGTGCGGGGAGCAAATGTCCCCCATGGAGAACATCAGCTCACTGGGGACATTGGTTGGTGCGCAGGACAGTATACCCTTGGTCACTTTGGACAGGACCAGCCACATAATGGCCTTGCTGGCCCAGTAGGTCAAAGGATTGCAGCTGGGCTCAGTGCATGGCTCCTCCTCCAGGTAGGTCTCAACGGCTGCTGAGGCACTGTTGTACTCCCTCTGGTAGCTTTGCATGGGCACCACCTCCACCACTGCCCTCAGCCACGCTGTTTGCCCTATTGTGCATGGTGCTATGCTCCCCAGAGTGGCCTGCACTTAGGACGAGCAGCGGTGCTGCTGCTGGTGGTGCTGCTACCGCTAGGGCTGGGGGCAGAAATAGACCCAGCTGGCTGAAAGGGGTGGCTGCTCCCACTCCCACCATTCTCAGGGGCATCCTGCTGCATAGCCTGCTCTGCCTGCCAGACTCTGTCCATCAGCTCACCCTTCCAGTGGCCATATAGCATGGTCTGGCATGCCATGTTGCCCTTGACCCTGGGGTCCAGCATTGTTTCCAGGACATATTCCTCCCGCCACAGAAGCTCATCAAACCACGCCTTCAGCCCTGCTTTCAACTGCCACACCAGATCAACTGCCTCATTAGTCAGCTTCCTGCCTGCAGGGCCACAATTCCACCCCCCGAGAATCTCATTCAGTCTCCTGTGGAGACTCTGAACCAGAGAGGTCACCTGGCTGAGGGTGGTGGTGGACCTGCTCACCATTTCCATCATGGCCAGAAACGGTCTGAGTATGAAGACCGTGTGAGTCAGGATCTCCCATTCCACCCCATCATACCCTGGAGGTGGCCCGCTGTCCGTCACCAGTTGAATCTGATGCAAGGCGGCTTTTTGCTCAATAAGCTGCTTGAGCATCAGGAAGGTGGAATTCCACCATGTGGAGACATTCTGAGACAGCTGGTTCACTGGGGAGCATTGCTCGGCTTGGAAGAGCTCGCTGCCCTTCACAGTCCTGTTAAAGAACCCAGCCATCTTCCTCCCCCGCTCAATCTTGGAGCTAAGGGTGTCTGCCCCAATCCCCTTCTCCCCCAAGCCCAGAGCATCCCTAACCACAAGATGGAGGGTGTGTGCGGTTCAAGGGATGCTGGTGAAGCCCCCGTCATGGATGGCCTTCAATATATTGGCCGCATTGTCCCTCACCACACACCCCATGGTGAAGGGTACGCCTGGCATGACCCACTCACTCACCATGGTGGTCAGGGATGCCTTGATGTTCCTAGAAGTGTGGGGGCCATCCATTACTTGTGCCTGAAGCAGGGCCTACCCATACCATGCTTCGGGACCCCTCCTGCCACTCCTGAAAGCTGCCTCTCGGTCCTGCCACCAGTGCGCTGTTACCACCAGATACGCATGCTGGGAGTTCCTGGTAAACCCCAGGTTGGTGGTGAAGTGGACAGTAGCCCCCCCAGACCCTGCCAGTTGCTACCTCACCCACTCCTTCAAAGCCCTGTACAGGTCTGACACCACCTGATGACGCAGGGTGGTGTGCAATAGCAGCTTAAACTGGGGGGCCAGGAACTCAATCAGCCACCTAAAGCCCATGTCCTGTACCATGGAAAAGGGCTGCCTATCGAGAACCATCATTTCACCCAACAAACACGTGGCTTTTGCTTGAATGCCATGCCACCCTCCAGCTGCCGATGGCCTTGGCAACTACCCCCACCCCAGTGCCTCAATGGTGGACTGATGCTGCTGGCAAGGCTCCTGCTGCTGTTATTCCCCCCTAGCAGGAATAATGCTCCTGCTTCTAGAGGCAGCTGTTGGTGCAGGACGTTTGCCCACTGAAGGAGGTGGACAACTGACCTGCGTGGCCGCTGCAGTTGAGAACCCGCTGGCATCCATTGCCCCTACCTGCCTGCTTAGCAGCAGAGTGCTGTGGCATGCCTTCAGTTGCCTCACCATGTCAGTTGTGCCAAGGTTGGTGAGCACCTACCCACACTTCACCACCTTATTGCACACAGTGCACTGCACCTCCCTCATATCATCTGCCCACACCAGCTTGAAATGTTCCCAGACAGAGGATTTCCCCCCACTTCCTGCCTTCTCTCCCCCACTGGGTAACGCACTGCTGGCAGTGCTTCTGGGAGGGGCAGAATTTGGTGGTGACGACACAGCTCTGGGAGGAGGGACAGCCATCGCCTCAGTGGCAGACATCTCCTTTGTGGGACTAGTGTCTTCTTCTGCCTCACTGTCCTCAATCACGGTGATGTCCCGTGAAGGGGAGTACTGGGACCCTGTGGCTTGACTGCCCACCATGCTGCTGCCACTCTCTCTGTGCCCCCTATACCTGCTACAGCTGCTTGTGCTTCTACTCCTCTCCCTGCTGCCATTTCCGGGGATTGAGCCCTGCCTCTAGCAGTCAGGGTGGGATCCACCAGCCCTGGACTGCTGGGGATCGCCTTGACAATGGGAGACATTGGTGGCCCTGGAGGAACATCGGAAGCAGCACCTGCTCCTGCAGAAGCAGAGACAGCCGCAGCCTCATGTCCTGCAGGCCTTCCAATCCCCTGTGTGGCAGTGGAGGACACTGGCAGGGGGCACCACCGAACAACCCCCATACTAGTGCCAGTGCCACTGCTGGGAGACTCTGAGCCCTGTCTCCCAAAATCAGGCCTGCGAAGCTTGGGGTGTGGTGATGGGCTCTGGCTGCTGCTGCATACTGCCACTCCTCTGGCATGGTCCCTACCACCTCTGCCACATGCCCCATTGTCCACATTATGGGCAGCATACCAGCTTCTCCTACTTTGCTTCTCGATGTCTTCCAACTCAAAGAACGCACACAAAGATTTTTAATTTTTTAAAAAAAATTTATTCAAATGTTTTATCTAATATATATATATAACTGCTATTAACTATTCTAAAATCTATGGAACTAAAAGGAATATCTAATAACTAGAAAGGCCTAGTCCTACAAACACACTATAAAACTGAATCACTACACACTATCTCTATCTATCTGTATAACTTAGCTAAATCTTACAACTCTCTCTCTCTCTCTCTCTCTCTCTCTCTCTCTCTGTGTATATATATATATATATATATATATATATATATACACATACACAATAATACACAGGTACACAGGGATGAGGGGGGAACACAAACACTCAGCTCACAACACAGGGAGGGGTACAATACTGAAATGAAACCTAAATCAATCTAATCCTAGTCTAAATAAATCCAAAAACAGGGGAAGGGAATCAGTGATGGAATATATAAAGGGAGAAGGGGAGGATTCAATGGAGGATAGGGAGAAAGAACACAGGGTGGGTAAAAAATAAAAATAACACCTAAATCTATTTTATCTAATCTAATCTAAATAAATGATACCAGGGAGGTAAATATGTGGGATGGGTGAAATAGGAGGAGAATGGCAAAGGATTAGGAATAGGAAGGGAAAAAAAACTGCTGGAATAGAGAGCCTTCTGAAAATGCCTGCTGCAACAAACAGTGGCTAGCTCAGAAGGTGTTGGAAGGGGGGAGGGCAATGTCTTTTTTTATTTGCTGTGGCTGCCTTACCACAAGCCCCATTGGCTCTGTGCAGCCTCCCCCTCCCCCCCGTCCCCCATGTCCAATTGCAGACTGTCAAGCCAGTGGTCTGAGGAGAAAATGGATGGTGATTGGGCAGGCTGGCTGCTACTCCAAGCCTCTCCACGCCTGGTGACTGAAAGTCTGCTCCTCAGCTGCCCCCCCCCCTCGTGTGCCTGTCTGTGTCTGGCAGGGGTCACGTTTCTCCAGCCCGAACTCATCCAAACTCACCCGAACACGGCCAAACTGTTCAGTCATTTCAGCATTCAGATTGAGTTCCGGTTCCGGTTCCGGTTCCGGTTCGGTCGTCCAAACAGACTGAGTTCGGTTTGAACACCGAACGTCCGAACTGCATTCGCACATCCCTAGTAAGAAAGAGTCAGTAGCAGCTTTGCCATTGGTTACTGGAGCAGGTTTAGTTCCTTGGGCCTCAGTATTATGTACATTATCAGGTACGTACCTTCCTAATTTTACTATTGCTGTGAGCCATCTGACTAGCTGATCATTGTAGTTGTACATGTACTTAGTGATTACTGAATCATGGTTTAAAAGTGAATCTCTCTGTAGCAGATTGCAATGCTCTCAATTGATTTAATTTCCTAAAATACAATTTTTAAAGAAGAAAAGGCGGTCTTGCTGCCCCCCATGCCTGGAACTCCCTCCCTGCCCACAACTGCCTTGCCCCCTCCCTCCGCACCTTCAAATCCCTCCTCAAAACCCAACTCTTCCTAGCCGCCTTTCCCGACGCCTGTTGGAACTTTCCTTTTAATATTTACTGTCTGCCCTCCCCGCAGACTCCTGCCTAACTGCAACCAAGCCAAGCATGTGCACCTGAGACTTCCCATCCACTTGAATGTTATTTATCCCTTATCTCTATATCCCCTCTCCTTGTCTCCCCCCACCCATGTCTATTAGATTGTAAGCTGTAGGCAGGGACTGCATCTTGCTTATTCTGTAAAGTGCCAGGAACACAGTTTGTGCTATACAAATAATAATAATAATAATAATAATAATAATAATAATAATAATAATAATAATAAATAAACAGAGGAGGAACAATCTCTTCTTCTTGAGAGCAACTGAAGTGGTGAGACATTGATCAGATTATTAGCTGCGGTGAGTGAAGTCTCAGTGAATTCTTATCAGTACTTGAGCTGGACAGATATGCAAAGAGTTGGCAATAAATTAATCTTGCCTTGACAATGGTATTATATCTCCATTTCATGAAGTATTTCCTCAGTCCGGACAGGAATTTTTCAAAAATGGCTGAGCTGCAATTTAAAGTGTCCTGCGCTGTTCCTTTGGACAGTACTACAGTATTCTTGTGTCAACTGGGTAAACTGGTTTTACAGGGGAAGAATTAGGATGTAATCCTACAAACTTGTATGCACATGTAAACCTACAGAAACCAATGGAACTAAATTAGAGCTGAAACACGTACCCTCATAATTGGGTAAACCCATTGAAATACCATGCATGGTCAGACTTAAGAATTTTGCACCTCTAGGCCCTTCTCAGGCTTCTGACCCCAAGCCAAGCCCCACCCCCATGCTGCATGTTCATGGGTGGGGAAGTCCCGTGTGAATGACGTGGCATGCGCACCCATGGTGAATGGGGGTGTATGTGTGCATCTGTCTAACATGCATCCCCACTCACCTCTCACTCATTCTCATGCACGGAGTCACTGGGGAAAGCGGCGGTTGCTCCATGAGTCTGGATGCATGTGGGGTGAGTAGGGATGTGTGTGTGACTGTGTGCATGCCCTGCCCACGCAGCTCCCCAACCCACCCAGTGGAGCCGTGTAAAAAGGACCTGTGAGGAGTCACTCGAAGAAGAACAGAAGGTTTCTGCCTTGTAAACAAGGTTCTTTCAGATGGCTCCTAACATTACCACAACACCCACCCTTCCAGCCCCGCATGGAATTTTTTTCCTTATATTCCTAGAAAGGGTTAGAAGGAACTGTCATTGTGAGGGGGGAGAGTGCTTTTTATACTAGAGGAGCTTGAGACCATCACATGGTCTATTATTTGGATATGGTTAGGATGCAGAATCCAGTTGTGAGAATGCTGGGGAGAATTTGAAAGAACCTTCTGTACAAGGCAACAACCTTCTGATCACTCACATGGGGAGGAGTTTTTTGTAAACAAACAGCTTTATCTCCCAATCCGATCAGTGTCCGAGTGTCCTGCTGCTGCAGCACTACTAGCAGGTAGGGCTGATGTGGCAGCAGCTGTTACCGCGCTGCGATTCCGTTCTTCCATTTTGGAATTGGCCATGCCACACCGCGACTTTTCTGTGGACATTCTGCTAATTCCGCGGAATTCTGCAAATCGCGGAATTGCGGAAAAATTGCGGAAAAATTGTGGAAATTGCGGAAAACTGCTATTCCGCTATTTTGTGGCACTGGCGGAATTGCGGAAGTAGCAAAAATGTCATGTTTCCACGATTCCACTAAGTAGCGGAATGAAATAAGCAGAACCGCGGAACCGTGGAATGATACTAGCGGAATGAAACTAGCGGAATGAAAGCCTCTGTCATGCCGTTCCACTAATTGCGGAAACACTGTTTCCGCCGGAAATAGCTACCACTGCGATATTCCGCTACAGCCCTACTAGCAGGCAGACTGCAGAGGCAGGTGAGGGATGGGGACCCAGGCAGCAGGCTTTGGCTGCGGGTAACAGCCTCTGTCCATGCAGGGGGAGCGGGAGGAAGGAGCGGGGCAAAGTTGGCATCAGGATTGACGCTGCCCAAGGCCCAGACCTAGGGGGCCTGCCCCTAAGTCCTGGCCTGAATATACGCTATCTGAACAAAAAAATGGTAGTGTAATAATCAGTTAATAAGATAATAATCATTACTTTTATTCATTGTCAAGTATCTGTTTCAGTTATTCTATTTTGGTTTTTTCTCAATTAAGTTAGTTTGTTCAGTCATTTCAATATTCTAGTAATTGTGCATGCACAATAGTAACCGAACCAATATAATGAAACTGAAAACATGGAAAGAAACCACAAGTGGAATACCCCAAAATGGATATGCGCATACCCACTTTAGTAACAGATATTTGGGTACTTGAAAGGTTACCCGAGATTGAAAATAATACACATTAGTAATAAATCCACTACTCATCTCAGATCTAAACTATGTAATGGGACTACAACCAAGAAACCATTTCTTGGGAAACCAAATGAGATTTTTTTCAATCAGGGCCTTTGTATGAGGACTCATGTCTCCATCTGCTTTGGTATTCATTCTCATTTTCTCTGTGCTTATAGTTTTCCCCTCTGAGTTCTTAGCAGATCATGGAGTCTAGAGTTTCTCCCAAATTTAATGTAAAAATTCATTTCCTCCAGGTCTGGGTATTTCCCACAAAATGTAATGTACAAATGGGTCATAAATTAACCCATTGTAGCCATAATAGATACAAAATCATATGGGACCTTTCAGGGGGTGTTATGTAGCTATGCCTTATCCTTAGAATATAAGTGGTGTGTTCGATCATTGGTCATTTCCCCCTTCTTGATTGGGTGAATATAATCCTAGATTAGGTACTGGTATGGACTTGATACTCTGCCACTGAAATACAGGGATCACTGAGTCATCAACGGATTTCCCATTTCCTACATTATTGCAAGCTCTGTCCTTGTCACAGCCAGCTCACATGCCGGGCAAAGTGGAAGAAGGCTACCCCTCTTCAGTACCCACACCTGATCCCTATGGAACAATTTCAACTTTTGAAGGCACACAGAGAGAGTGTTGTTTGCATACTCCAAAATTCAGGGACTATGGTCCCCTGTGGTAAATGTAAGGTGGACAGGGACAAATATAGGGATTGCAGGGGCCTGTGCAGAGGCCCAAGGAAAGGGCACTCATATGGTAGTATCCATTACAGTTCAGTGCAGTAGGACACCTCCTTGGGGCACCTGCCAATAGAAACTCTGGTTGCACAAGTCTAAAGATGCCCATGAAGATGAAGACATCTGCTTGTATCATCTGCATCTTCACTGCAGACTTGCCGGCTCTATAAACCTTTTAAAAAGAAATGATGATTACAACTAGCAGTGATATAATCAGGCAATAGTGCAACACTTATTAGCTTACATCTTCATTCAAGGCTCAGTGAACAATTAACAATCCCACTAGCAATTATATTGTATCATTGAGTAATTCATGTGTTTTTAACACCTTTCAACATTTGTGCTCAGAGAAACATTAAAGCTCTGACATTAAAAGTATTTCTTTCACCCAGTTTGCACCCAGTTTGAACAATGAACTCAACAACAGTTTAGAAATAGAGTTTATTTGTTTGTTTGGTTTATTTAAAAACTTCTACTCTGCTCCCTCCAGCCTTACGGCAGCTCGGGGCAGCTTACAAAACAGTTACAAGAAGGGGTTACAAGAAGGGGATGTATAATTTCTATTGGTGCTAATGTAAACATGTTTCTGTAACTGTTAACTGGCCCATCCTGGACAGTGTAGATAATTAAGTTGTCTTCCCCTCTTCCCTCCATCACTTCATGATATTTCTTCTTTCATGTACACTGTGCCTCAGAGAACACAAGGTTCAAGCTGAGAATAAAGTTCTGTAGAAAAATAATTAGGAAAATAGCAATGCAGAGTTGTTAGGTGAACCGCATCAGAAACATTAGTAAGTAGTCTATGAAGAGTCCCTACTAAAAACAACTTGCTAATGGCTGTTTTAAAACCGCCTAGAGTTATAACATTGTTTGTAAATCTTCAGACCACTGAGCAAACTAATGTACCCAAAGGCATTTGGGTCTCCAAAAGCTGGGTCTAAAAGTTGTAAAAAAAATTAGTAATTTTTATTGGAGATGCACAAATGTTGTGCCTTTTGGCACATTCATTTCCAGTCCTCAAAATTACAGGAAGTTCATATATGTTTTTAAAATGTTTTGCATCTTGCTTGATTTTTACTAATTTCCTCATCATTATGTGTGTAGCCAGGTTGGAATGGGCCTTTATGCTGCAGACAATGGTATATCTTTGTCTCTCCTTCCCCTCCTCCCAGAGGCGTGGGGACTCAGCTTCACCAGGGAAAGTGCTTCCCCTCTTTCTCCCCCCACCCCCTTGCTCATATGTCCCGGTGTACCTGAAACACCTGTCTCCATTGCTGTTGTAATCATTAGTATGTATTAAAGGCAACCTTGGTCTGTGTAGCTTGGTACAGAGTTTCTTGTTCTTCAGGTAGCAGAGAGGTCTAGAACATGTTGTAGGAAGAACTTAATAAAGGAAGGGAATTCCACAGTTCCGGCTAAAAAATATAGTTCCTTATCTTTTTGCTCAGATTTCAGCTCAAAACCTATTTTTAACCAGTTCACCATCTATATTATAACTTTTATTAACCCGGCTCCATGATTCAGTATGTGCACCATACTAAGTCAGATCAGATTGAAAGGTCCATTCCATGTTTTTAGTACAGAAGTGAAGAGAACCAAAAGGAACTATTGCTATGTATGTAAGCACTGGGTGATAGCAGAAGTATGGTTAAGCAGCTTTGGTTTAAGAGTGATCCATGAAGTATATTTAACTTAGCATCTTAACACACCTGCAGCTGATGATAAATCTCACAAATATCAAAATCAGGTTTTTGTTTTTGTTTTTTAAGACACTTTGCTTGTTTTTTCCAGTGATTTCAAAATTTCTGAAATGTTTACCTCTCTAATTAGACAAGCTCTCATGGAAAATGAGAGCTTGCCTTAATCACTAGGATGGGCAAACGCGGTTTGGAAGTTCGGAGTTTGGACTGAACTCGAATAGTTCAGTTGACTGAACCGAATGCACGAACCAAACTCGAATTCGAACGTTCAATTCAGATGCATTCGGTGCGTTCGGAATTGAATTTCCATTGGTTTCAATGGAAAACACATTATTGGCTGTAACATTTTTTTTTTTTATGATATGTGACTGGAAATATGTGTGCCTATACCTCCAATAGAAAGCATTAGGTGTACTAAATTTCAAAATGATTGGATAAAAGCATCCGATGACAGAAGCAGTTGAAGCATTGTATTTTGCAATATTCTACATATATATTCATAGCTGTAATTTCTTTGCCTCACATCTAATGTAGGTGGAACCTGTCAGGTTTATACCCCTTCCCATATTTACTATCTTTACCAAATTTCAGAAGGATTGAAAAAAGTGTCTTGGTGGTATAAGCAATTAACATATAAATGTATGTCTGACTATAACATCTTTGAAGACCAACCAGTGTACATGACATTTGGCAGGGCTATATATTACACTTTCATGATTATCTCTGCCAAATATCAACAAGATTTTTTAAAGGATCCCAATTTTATATGCCTGTACAATATATGTAGAGAAGGGGCCAATGCCTGGGATTCTCTCATGTCACTGTGGTATAAGATCGGTTTGTGATGCAAATTGGCCAACAGAAATGTCAATCAAATATCCTCATTCTGTGCTTGTACCATCCCAATATATCTCCTCCACTTGTTTCTGGGAAGTCAGAAGCATCTGTTTAGGAAAGAGTCAATAGAGATTCTCTTATGTCATCTGTCTCAGTGCTGCAGGATGAGATTGTGATGATAATTGGCCAGCCTGGATGTGTTTAAACTATGCCTACTGACTTCTGGGATGCTTATGGCCACCTCAGGGCCTCCCTCTATGCCCACCTCGAAGCCACTACCAATTGGTCCTGTAAAGGTAGAAGCTTGTAGTAATGTGTTTGGCCATTGAATGTGTCTGTCAGTATTTGGGGTTGCTCCACATCCTTCCTCCTACAGTCTCTCTCCCCCTGCCATGCAGGGTGCCTGTCTCTAACTGGCACTGAATATGCTGATATTCATCTGAATAATGATCTTCACAGGGACCACATCAATTGCTTATATAATTGGGTCCCTTTATTAAAATTTCCTGTACATTTCCTGATATAGCAGGAAATGTATTTGATACATTCTTTCAAAATATCCTGAAACAGAATGGAATATCAAAATGTTACAGCTGGAAATGTATTTTCAGGTTAATGTCTTATACCCTTGGGACCCTTTATTCACTATTTCTGAAAATTGGCAGAAGTATTAAGCATATGGAGGGACTTAATATTCAAAAGTTTCATGAACATTGGATGCAAGTTAAAGAAGTTGTAGCCATGCATGTTTTTGAAGTCTTTCCTAAAATCACAACATTCAATTGCTTCTAAAATCAGATTCTTTTATCTAATTGTTCCAAAGTTTGGTACTCCTAGTGACCTCCATCAGGGATACAATTTCTCCAAAGTTCATCAAAAATAAGTAAGTAACAAAAATGTTATAGCCAGAAATATGTTTTTCAGTTTTGTCCCTTTATTTCAAAAACCAAATGTCATTTTCAGTTTGTAATTGCACTGAACTAAAGACTGATCCGAGCTCGACTGAACCAAATAATGAATCTGAACTCAAAGTTTGAACTGAACCACAAAATGGCCAAACATACAAACCTGGTTCTGTTCACATATCCCTATTAATCACTGCATGGAGGATTTGCCAATTTCAAGAATTTTTAGGGGTATGCAATTCATTTTTGTTTTATTTAATTACCAATTATTGCCTGTTCATTTTAATAATTAAAATACAAAAATGACAGGGCATAGTAACAAAAACAGATGAAAATGAAGGAAAAAAGCATCAATTTTATTTACCAAAATAAAAAAATAAAAAATGTGCATGTACAAAATGGCCACGAATGATAAATCAGTGTTCTGCTGGTGCCATTTTAGGAAAGGGCTGCACATGTGCAGAATGGTCTGTTGGCCATTTTCCACATGTGCAGTGATTTTTTAAATTTTCTATTTCTGTTTTTAATACTGGGGTGGGTGGGTGTAAAATGGAACAATGGAAATGAAAGTTTTCATTTATGAACCCCCCTGAAAATAAAGGAGATTTGTAAATGAAACTAATAATCAAATCAAATCAAATATTTTACTGGGCGTGACCATAGGTTTTTACCACAAACTATAGATGATACGTTATCAAAATACAAACATTTACAAAATCTAAACCCAAGTATGATTATAAAGGGTATATTTGGAATACTCTCCCACCTCCAATACTAAACACATTAAATATATACCAGCCATAACAAAACAATCATCAGATAAATTTAAAACACAAATGACACCTACCCTAGCCCCCTGCCCTAGGCATCCCTGGGCATATACAAATTCTGCCCTCAAATAATCAAACCACCAAAATACAAACAACCCACTATACATTTTAGCCTTTATCCCAAAATTCCAAAAAGGCAACTCCCCCCCCTTCCTTCTAATACACCTTCTCTAGGTTTGCCTAAGCTGTCAAGTATTTGCCCTATCATAGAAGAATCCTAAATAAGCTAGCCTGCTGTACCAGATTATACATAAATTCATTTATAAGACCAGATCATCACAGTTAGTTCCCCAAAAGAGAAGGAAATTATCTCTTAGGGAGAAAGCCTGCAGCAAAAATCTTGCTACCGCTATTATAATCTCCTTGGAGGTATCTGCCAATAAAAACCTTTCTAACGCACATGTGGTTCTACCAGGTAATAATTCCAGAATATGAGTGATCCAGCACAACCTCAGTTTATCATATAGTCTGCAATGAATCAGTATGTGGCTTGGGGTTTCTATTTCACATTGAACAAATGGAAAGGCACGGCAGACAAACACCCTTCCAAAAGCTTTGATGGCAAGGTATTTACCCTTGCCAAAAAAAATAGAAACCTTAATCTATAAGAAGTAAGCTGTCTGAGACCATTTTTAGACAAGGACCACTGAAGCACCTCCTGAACGCCGCCTTCAAAGACAAGCGGCTGGAAGTGACGTGTCCCCATTGCCGCCGGCGGTGGCGGGGGGAGACACGGGGCTTTTGAGCGGCGTGTTCTGAAGACTTGAATTTTCTGGCTTTCAGAACGCGCTGCTCGAAAGCCCCATGTCTCCCCCCGCCGGTGGCAATGGGGACATGTCACTTCCGGCCGCTTGTCTTTGAATGTGGCGTTCAGGAGGCGCTTCAGCACTCCTCGTCTAAAAACGGTGTAAGATAAGTAGCCATATCCCCTTTAGCTGGAGCTAGACAATGATAATTATTCAGGGAATTAAATTTTGCAGCCAGAGCTAAATCTTCCTATTTGTCTAGATCCTCCAGCCTAGGCAAGATTTCAGACTTAGCTGCTTCTAGAGATCTATTTGAGAAATACAAAATAGAAAAATGTAAATAATTTAATTTGTTTATAATATTCTTTTGCCATGGGCTCACATAAGTGTCTTGCTGAAGATCGTCTAACAAACCTCCTGGAGCAACTTTCACAGTTTTTAACCACAGATGCAATATCTGCTTCCAAATCTGATAGCCTGTAGAGTATTGGCCCAGTTAGAACCTAAGGGCAAGAGTTGAAACACTATTTGGGGCTTCGTTAATGCCTGTAAAAATCTGGCTTGAACCATCCCTAACTTATCTTCAAAGGAGGGTGCCCAAACTGCCGCCCCATAAAGTAACTGTGCCACTACTTTGGCATTGAATACTCTTAATGAGGGTACTATGGCTCCCCTTTTGCAATGTCGAAAAAAGCAATGTATAGCTGCTGAGGGGCTCTTTGCTCGCAGGGACACCGATTGAAATTGGGGATTCCACCCGCCCTTAGAAGAGAAATTTAGACCCAGATATTTATATATTTTGACTTGATCTATTAGATGGTCTATTAAATACCACAGATATTTATAAGAGGCTTTAGTAAACACTACTATTTTGGACTTATCATGATTTATGAGTAAATGGTTGACTTCACAATAACTGGCTAAGGCCGCTAGCTGTCTTTTTAATCCTAGTCGGGTCTGTGACAGCAGCACTGAATCGTCTGCATAAAGCAAGCAGCCAATATGATGTAAGGGCAGTTTAGGTGGAAACAATTTCACAGAAGCCATAACTGAAATAAGGTCATTGGTGAAAATGTTAAAAGGGATGGAGCCAAGAGGCAACCTTGTCTAACACCAGTTGCTATATGAATATCATTGGATGAAACTAATAATGAAAACAAATGGGGTGCCTGTTGCACGCTCCTAAGAATTATATGTGTAAGCTATGAGATGCTGCCATAGCTTCCACAGTGCAAAGTGAATGTTGTATCAAGCTGCAAATATGCTAATACTAGTCTTCATCCAGATTCATGGGGTATTTTCTAGCCCCAGGTACACATTTTTTGCAATAACTTTGAAGATTGTGGACCCTCGACTTTGTTGTATCATTGTCACCCTCACTCCTCTGTACAATATCCTGAAAGGAGAATTATTTACCATTAACTGTTTAGTTTCTGTAGACAAAAACCACACGCAGCAACTTTGTACCTCGCCGCATCCACTGACTTCAATGATGGGATACAAAAGTACCCCAAAGTCACAAAACTGACTGGAGTACAAAATTACTTCACAGTAACATCAATGTTTTTCTACTCCAATTTAGGCTACAAAATTACCCCAAACCCATGTTAATGGATGGGATACAAAATTACCTCACAGTAAAAGTCAACCTGCTACTCCAAGTTGGAATACAAAACTATCCCAAACCCATGTTGACAAATGGGATATCAAATTACCCCAAATTACTAAAATCAACCTTTTGCTACTTCCATTTTTGTCCATTACAACAGAAGTAAATGGGAGAGTATTGGGGTACTGCTTTGGGGGGTGCATCTGGGCTGTTTGCAAAGTTCTGGGTGGGGTGCAGTTCTTAAGAGACTGGGAGGAGCTGCAAAGACTGCCCCTAAATTTGAACAACCTATTTTTCTCCTCTCAGGGCTGGTTTGTTTCCAGAGGAGTTATCATTTGGGTTCATACCTAATTTGTACCCAAGGCAACTAATTGCTGTACTCAGACCTGAGACTTTCCAGCTGGTTCTGCACTTGCAGAGCACATAGAAGAGAAAGGCTTCTGCTGAAGCCCCCACCCCTTTTTAGCAGAACATGTTAGCTGTTCGTTTTTCTTCATTTAGAGTTATCACCTAGGGTAGAATGTAATTTTGTGTCCCAGACAGCCCGTCACCCGTCAAGCTGGAGAGCAGGGTGGCTGGGAGAGGTTTGCAGAGTGTTCTGCTTTTGTTTGGTTTCCAGTTGGCAGTTATCAACTAAGCTTGCAGTTGAGGGAACAATAGTAGCCTTTTGACCTGAAGATTAGGAGGGGGACTGCTTCCTCTCAGAAATCCCTGTTTTTGCCAAACCACTCTGACTAGCTTTAGGTAACATCTAGGTTGCCAGCTATCCAGTTAACACCTATGTTGTCAAGGCAACAGATTTCTCTCCCTTAATCCCTTTTGTAACAAGAGACAGTTTCTGTATCCCAAAACATCACAGCATCCCTGTAAGAGACAAAGAACTGGAAATGCTACGACAGTAAGAATTTGATTTCCCTCAACATTTTTTGCTATCAGCAAGCCTCTGCATGAGTGGCTGCCAGCTGGGCTGTGTGTGTGTGGTGGTGGGGGTGCAGTCTGGCACCTGAGGAGTGTGGCAAGCCTTGGGGGGTGTAGCCTAGCAACTAAGGTGTGTGACAAGCCTTGGGGGCTGCATTCTGGCACCTGACAAGTGTGGCAAGACTTGTGTGTATATTGTGACACATACTGATTCTGCTATCACAAGAAATGAAATCTAATTGGGGCAAAAAGTCTTATCTATGGGTTACAAATTACCCCACAATACAACATTTGTTGTGGTTTTCATGAAATTGAATGAAGGCTAGACTGATAGGGACTATATGATACTTGGAATTATCTACATCAGTGTCACTCAATCATTTTCTATAAAGGGATAATTGTTTTTTGTTAAGAACTTCTGATGGTCATTGCTGGCTGAACCACCGTCTGTGCAGTCCCTACTGCTGACCGAGGTGCTGGTCATGTTACATCTTCTCATGAAGGTTCTGATTCTTCTCCAAACATTTGCAGAAAGACTTTGGAGACTGGTCTTCCCAAGTCTTCAAGGGAAAGACATGAGGTCTATGTAAGACAAAAAGGCTTGGGTTTAACAAAATAAAGTTCTCCTGCTTCTTATTCTCCTACCAGGTTATTAAGGCTTATCAGAATGTGTTCTTCCCCACTTTCTACAACAGAGGACACTAAGAAGAGGCTTTCTTGTTCACTCCTAGTGGATAGCAACAACACTAAGTTTGGTTTTTTTGGAATCCAGCTTTTTCATTAATTTCCAGAATAACGTTGGAGTCACACATATAAGCTTCTGAGGTCACAGTCCAAGTAATCACAATCTAGAAATTTAGTAAATGATTGGTGAAGCATAGATTTCCAAAGGGGGTGGGAAATTATATTGCTGTAGCTTGTGATTTTATAAAGATGTATGCAACTGCAAAATCTGCAGTGTAAAGAAATTGGTATGTAACATGTTACTTTTCCTGAGCAACACATATTTCATAATTTTACATGACACTGGAATAATAAATGAGAGACAAATGGGATAATGCAATAAGGCTCAGAAGAAATGTCTTGATAATTAACTAATAACAGATTTTTACAGTCCATCGAGAATAGCACTGTCAGCTTTATTTCATGTGGATTTCTTTATGGCTACCAATAGCTTTCCAGGCACAATTCAAGGAGCTCGTTTTGACCTACAAAGTCTTAAACAGTCTGGGCCCCACATATCTCAAAGACCACTTCTTCTACTATGCTACATTGTGATCTCTGTGGTGAGTTGGACTGGGAGCACTTTCTTGCAGGACGCATTTGCCTGTCAGGTTCACACAGTGAGGCTGTGCAGACACTCAGACAGGCATTCTCAGCTGCTGCCCCTGTATTATGGAACTCCTTTCCCCTGGAGGTGTGCCTGAGCCTGAGTATTTTCCAGAGGCAATGTAATACATTTTTTTGGCCAGGCATTTGGCAGGAGGGGATAGTGGTTGGGTGGGCAGTTTGGCGTGGGACTTCTAGAAGATTTTCGCACACTTTCTTGCACACTTCAACTTTTATAATCATTTCAAACTTTAACACAAAATAAACCCTCCTCCACTTCCTTCCCCTCTTCTCCCCTCCCCCGAACCTTACTCCTCTCCTTAGAAATTTGCTTGGTTACCGGCTTCTTGGTGTTCTTCCCTTTCCCTGCTTCTTTCCAAGCCCTCCTCCTCCCCCCCCTTTGTGATTTAGATCCTTAACTGTTTATTATCTATGCCTTGAGTTATAACTTTCTTCCGCGAGTATCAAAACCCCACTCTTCCATCCTACCAGTTCATTCCCTCATAATGTCCATAACTGGAGAACTCCATACAACTCCTGTACAGGAATCAAGACCCCCCTCTTTCCCTCTGTGAGCGCTTTCTCTCTGGGCAATCATCATTCCCTGCAGCAACCTCTCTTCACTCTGGTTGAGCATCAAAAAACCCCTCTTCCACCCTGCCTATTATTTCCCAACCTGGATTTTTGAACTATTTGTGCCCAAATATTCATTTGATGGTCCTCCATCCCTGATCCTTTCTGCAAAATAAGTTCTTAACTTGAGCTGCTTTAAGGATGCAACCGCACTGAAAGACTTTCCTGCATGTGAGATCATTCCTCTTCACTCTGCTGCCGCCTCATTGCTGCTCCTTGTCACCGCTGGTATTGATAGCAGAAAGGTTTCTAGATCTTCTGTGGCATCAAAGATTTTTCTTTTCCCTTTGTAAGTGATCAGGAGTTGTGCTGGAAAAATGATTCTAGGGCTGAGGTTTTTTTCTAACATTGCCCCAAAGAATTTATTCCATCTCATTCTTCTTTTAACTGTGCTGCATAATCTGGTAGCATTCTAACTGGGTTTTGCTGATAAATTAACCTCCTTTTGATCCTAGCCGCTTGCAGGAGTTGCTCTTTAATGTTGTACAGAGTGATGACGTAGGGGGTCCCCCTCCTGTCTAGGGCGCCCTACCCTATGGGTTCTGTCTATGCTGGGGTTGTGCAGGTGCTCTTTATCTGGGAAGTTTTCCCTAATTATTGACCATATGAGCTCATTAATATTCTCAGCCCCCTCAGCTTCTTTTATCCCATGGATCCGTATGTTAACCCTTCTGGAGTGATTTTCTAGCTTCTCACATTTCTGCATCAAGAGGGATGTTTCCTTTTTTAGTTTATTAATGGTCCCATCATTTTCCAAAGCTTGATCTTCCAATGAGGAGATCCTGCCCTCAGCTGCTTCTGTTCTCCTTGTCAAAGCCTCCATCTTCTTGGTTCCTTCTTCTATTGCCCCTTTAATACTTTTCATTTCTCCCAGCAGTTCTCTTCTCATTTGGAGAATCAAAATTTTTAAGGGGGCTCCCTGCTGTTCTACTCCTGAGTCAGAGCCTTCTGTTTCTGTCTCTTTCTCTGGGGATTCTGAGACCCCTTTCCTGCCAGCCGAGGCTGATCCCTGCTCCCCTGACTTGTCATTTTTCCTACTGCTGCAGGTGGGATTCTTTCTTTCTCTGGGACCTTCTCCCTCTTCTTGCCAGTCCCCTCTGCCTTTTGAGTCCGCCTGCAGGGATTCCTGCGCCTCTGATTCTCTTTCCCCACTCCGCTCACCTACATCTGAATCAGCTGCTTCTTCTCCTACCTCGGGATTTCTTCGCGCACGTTTTGAGCCGCTGGCAGCCTTCTCCCTCTCCTCAGGCCCCGAGGTGTCTAAACGCTGCCAGAATCTCTCCAAAGCATTAGTTTGAGAGATTTTTTGCTTGCTTTTATTCTTGCCAGCTATTTCACGTTCTTTTCAGGCTTTCTTTCCTTTTTGTTCATTTTTTTTTTATGGCTTGTTTATAGTAGGGGGTGCGGAGCTCGGGCTTCTCCTACCTCTCAAGTCCGGCGCATGCTCAGATCTTCTAGAATAATTTAATATATTTCTATGTGCTTTTTATATGTTTTTTATACTGTAACCCATCCTAAGCCTTAAGGGAAGGGTGGAATATAAGTTAAATAAATAAATAAATTAATTAAATAAACTTGTTTTTAACAACTTCAGCCACTCTGGTCTGAACTGGATTGGATCCATAGTTTCATATATAAAACCTCAGAATGAGAATACACCAAAGACCTAATCAAAAGTCACCTGAAGTCAATGTGATGCCTAATGATCAAGTTTAGGGGGGTGGGGGTGGGAATTAGGACATAACCTCGACTTCAGGCAGCAAGGCATAGGGGAGGGGGAAGCAGCCCAGCAATCAAAAGATATGATTGACACATCTAGGCTGGCCAATTGTCATCCCAAACACATGCTGCAGCACTGTGGCAGAGGAGATAAAATAATCCCTTATTGACTCTTTCCTTAGGAGATACTTCCAACTTCCCAGTAACAATCAGGAAGTTGGAGTGGGCACAGCACAGAATGTGAATGCATGATTATCATTTCTGCTGGCCAGTTAGCATCACAAACTCATCTTGTACCACTATGACAAGCACAAGAGAATGCTTGGTACAGGGTCATAGGCTGGCTTAGTGCTTATGTGCATGACTGTGTGTGCTGTACATATTCTCCTCCATGTATGCCCCCACAGACTTGGGGTGTCAATAACTAACGCCTATGCCAGTGTCAGTGCTTCTGGCACCTGCTCTTCCTCTGCTCTGCCCACCTCCTCCTGTCTTCTTCACTCTCTCTACAAATGCTCCAAAAAGCAGATCACTGCATCTGGTAAAACATTTATAATCTAACAATGGCAACACCTGTAATTGTTTTAAGGAAATTTGCAACTTCTATTAAAATCATGACAATTAACATTGTTTATAAAATTTGGAACCTTTCTCCAACCTTTTTTAAACTTGGAAGGCGTGATTCCTTTGGCGAGAGGAAAAACCTGTCCAAACTGCATCCAAATTTAAAGGGAAACAAAGATATTACAGCTGAAAATGTGTGTGCAAAGTCAAACCATGTAATTATGAAATCGCTTATAAAATCAGGACCTTTTATCCAATCTTTCTGAAAATTGGCAGTGATGATTCCTACCTATTCTCCTATAGTGATTTGTAAGAGGTACAGGTCTTACAAATTCATTGCAAATTGGATGAAAAATGAAGTTGCAGTCAGAAATACATTTCCCATTGAAACTAATGGGAAAAAAAATGAAGATTAATTACAAAAAGGAAAATTCTCAATAAAGAAAACAAAAAGAGAAAATTTCAATAATGAAAATGAAAACAAAAACAAAAACAGACCCAAAATGGGTCCCTGATGCACACCCCTAATAGCAGTTTATAAAATCACATGTGATGCAGAATAAGTAAAAATAGGGAGTTGTGATTGATTGATTTTCACTTTTACCCTGCCTCTCTTGCCCAAAGGCGATTCGAGGCAGTTTACAAACATGTAAAACAATAAAACTTTTATTTTTCTTTAGTTATTTATCATTTCAAATAATACTAGAACTAATGGATACTCCACAAAACTTTTTCACTCAAGGTACAATTAACTTATGTAGCTTGTTGCCAAAAGTTGTTGGGAAGGCTATTATAGCTGAATTTAAACAAGGACTGGATAAGTCTTTGGAGAATAAATGGCTTTAGTCAACTAGGTCAGACAATGCACTGTCAGTAAAAGGAAGTGAACAGCAGGGAATGGACCATTCCATTATTACCTTCACCCCTCCCTAGCTTGACTTTGGCAGTACAAGAAGGTGAAGGGACTTATTCCATTCCCTTCAAAGGAAGAGGGCAGGGTGGGATACCTGTTAGGGATGTGTGAACAGATCACAGTTCGGTCGTTCGGTCCAGAAGCCGAGTTTGGGTTTGGTTTGTTCGGTCCGGGGACCGAGTTTGGGTTCAGTCATTCGGTTCGGTGGCGTTTGGTTCCGTTCGGTTCAATTGTTCAGAAATCGGTTTCAGTTTCGGTATAAGTAACGCGTGGTTGGTCCCAAGTTCGCATTGGAAACCATAAACCAGAAAATTTAGTGCGTATGGAGCTTGTGTGGAGAGAGAGCGTGTGTGTTGTGGCTGGCTGGCTGTTTGGTTTCGTTTGGTGTGTTTTGGCTGTATTGGACTGTGTGTTGGTTTAGCTGTGCGTGATTTCAGACGTGACATGGTGATATTCACCACAGTGAATCCTACCCCGGTGTGAACGGATTCACACCGGGCCGTGAGATGCGTGGCACCAACAGACGTGACGGGGACATGACCACCACCCGGGGGCAACTGGAGAGAACACGGGCCGGGGTATCCCAACAGATGTGACGTGGTGGCAAGAACCACGGTGGTAGACCCAAAAGGCACCGGGGCATGTTGACATAAACATGGCAGCCTGAGGGCAACAGACGCCACAGATGCCGGAGGGCCCCGCCCAGGGAACGGAAACATGAAGGGAGGGGGTGGAGGGAGCTGCGGAGTGAGCAGAACTCCCACACAGCAGCAGCACGGAAGGTGCACGTACTTCAAAAACAGATACGCTCACACTCCAATGAAGAAGCACACCCACACAGAGAAGGGGAGCGGGGCATGGGGGCATAGGAGGAAAGGGACACAGCAGACCAGGCGTACGGGGGGGAGAGGGGCTGGCTCTGCCAACCCAGCTGGAGCGGGAGGAGGCGGGAGCCCAACTGGCACAGGAAACCAAGTAGACAAGTGGCAGCACATTGCTCAGGGAAGCACCACAGGTGTTTATTGGGGACAGAAACAGCATATGGACAGGTGCAGAGCCGTACATAGTGGAGTCACACGGGGGAGAGGACAGCAGCAATGAGGGGCATGGGGCACAGTATGGGAGGGCTCCGAGGGCTGGAAGCGACAGGTCCACGGGTGGCCATACAGAGGGGTACAGGGTGCTGGGAGCAAGTCCCCGGTAAGAAGGCGACAGGCAGGCGGGTGGATGCGGAGCACAGGGAGTCCTGTAGGAACAAGGAGGCAGTGGACAGTGGAGGCAGAGGGCTGATGCACCCAGAGCACCCTACACCCTGCTGCAGGGTCCCCCATCAGGTGCAGGGGGCGGGAGTGAGAGCAGGTGCAAGAAGCGGGGCCATTGCCAAAGTCCCCGGCAGAAACCTTGGCTGGCTATGTGGAAGCAGATCAGGTAGAATGCCTCAAAGGGATCCGTACAGCTCATTGCGAGCTGAACATCAGTACGGCTGCACACCTCTGACAGTGCAGCCAGTTCTGACCCACGGGGGGGGCAAGCCATAATCATCCGCAGGGGGCCAGGGCAGGTGGGACAGTTCCAGCAGGTGGTAGTAGGCTGCCCCCCGGGAGCAGGGATACCCATGGGCACCTTGCACGTTGATGAAGTAGGACATGGCCAGGACAGGGTCACCTTCACACAGGCAGGTCGCATATCCTGGGAAGGCACACACACACAGAGCGGGGGCAGTCTTGGCAGGACTCCATGCCGCAAGGCCACCCAGCGTGTCCGGAACACGGGCCTCAGGGAACGGGGCAAGACCAAGCTCATCGCAGTGCACCCGTCAGTCAACAGCGGTCACAACATAGCCAAAGCGCAGCATACCAAAGCTCAGGAACCTATAGGCAGTCGGCTGTGTGGCCAACGAGTGGAGGCTGCACTGAACAATTGGTGAACACCACAGGTCGCAAAGGGCCATGCTCTCGCGGGTGGTCCAGGCACGGACAGAGGCACCAGGGCCCCTGAGCAGGACCAAGGGATGGGAAGCAGACGCCATGGGTCAGCTCTGGAAGGGTATGAGCCACAGCGGCCATGGGGTCTGCATAGGATGAACATAGGGGGGCCCGACAGGCAGACAGGGGCTGCCAAGGTCGATAGATAATGGCACAACTGTAACAATGGGGCCCCTGTGGTGGGGAGTGTGGAAAGAGTACAGCACACAGCTGCCGGCATGCAACGCTGGGCAGGCCCATGCATGTACAGCTGCATTAGGAGATAGGGAAATAGGCGTGCGCACACATTGGGAGGCACAACCTGCCAGGTTCTATGAAGGATGGAGCCTATCATCTCTCATAGGCCCATGGGAGTGGGGGCGTGAGCACTTAACGGGCACGGGTGAGAGGCCTGAGGTGGATTAGAGCACACATTGTGGTAGGCGTGTGTTGGACATAACGGAAAGGAGCTACCTCAAGGATGGACTGAGTCCAACTGGGATGCTGTGTAGCCCTGCTACAAGCTATAGCTGAGTGGTTCCGGGAGCACATGGAACTGATGGCGATCTGTACTGAGTGTGTGGAGGGGATGCAAGCGGTCCAGTGGTATATGGTCAGGGTGGGGGCACGCACCCGTCGCACAACAGACACAGCCACATGCCTCCTAGCCCTGGGAACAGCATGGCGGCTTGGAATAGCCTACAGCAGGCTGCTGCTAAAGGCAAACACCCTCCCAGCTGGCTGCAGGGCCCTGTTGTCCAGGCTCACATGGAATAGGGATTCCAGGTACCTGTTGCTGCAGCTCGCCATGCCCATCCAGAGGCACACGTGGGCTGTGCCAAGAACACAGCAGTGGTGGCAGAGGGTGCTGACACGTTGGGATGATGCCACATGGGTCAGGCACTTCAGGATGGACAGACGCACCTTCATGCACCTTGCTGAACTGCTGCAGGAGTGGCTTGAGCCCCTCCAGATGGGCATGCATGAACCAATTCCCGTGGCTCAATGGGTCACCATAGCTGTGTGGGCTCTGACCACCCCGGGCTCATGCCAGTCCGTTGCCCAGCACTTTGGGGTGGGGCTAACAACTGTAGCGTGTCTGGTGTGGGATTTCTGCGAGACTGTGGAAGGGGTGCTCCTCAAGCACGTGATACAGCTTATTGACCAGGACACCATGATGGCAGGTTTCATGGACCTTGGCTTCCCCAATTGCCTGGGGTCGATCGATGGCCCTCATGGGGGCTAACCTGTCCCTTCCCCCCCACCCGGAAGTAGCTGGGGGCTAAAAGCCCCGTGTATAGCGGCTGAACCGCAGGAGCCTGCTGGGACCTTGCCATCTACCTACCTCGCTGCTGTTGCGGGAGGCTCGTGGAGCTCTGCCGCCGGCAGGGGGGAGGCCTGTGCTCAGCTGCTGTCACCGCTGCCACTGCCGCTGCTGCTCACTGGAACCTGCAGGGGAGAAAGGAACATTGAACTGTGAGCTGTGGGGGCTAGGGGGGGAACGCAGAGGCCAGCCATGGGGGCTGACCTGTCCCCTCCCCCACACCCGGAAGTAGCTGGGGGCTTAAAGCCCCGTGTCCAGGGGCTGAGCCGCAGGAGCCTGCTGGGACCTTGCCATCTACCTACCTCACTGCTGTTGCGGGGGGCTCGTGGGGCTCTGCCACCGGCGGGGGGGGCCTGTGCTCCGCTGCTGTCACTGCTGCCACCGCTGCCACCGCTGCTGCTGCTCACTGGGACCTGCAGGGGAGAAAGGAACATTGAACTGTGAGCTGTGGGGGTTAGGGGGGAATGCAGAGGTCAGTCATGGGGGTTGACCTGTCCCCTCCCCCCCACCCGGAAGTAGCTGGGGGCTTAAAGCCTCGTGTCCAGCGGCTGAGCCGCAGGAGCCTTCTGGGATCTTGCCATCTACCTAGCTCGCTGCTGTTGCGGGGGGCTTGTGAAGCTCTGCCGCCGGCGGGGGTGGCCCTGTGCTCCGCTGCTGTCACCGCTGCTGCTGCTGCTGCTGCTCACTGGCACCTGTAGGGGAGAAAGGAACATCGAACTGTGAGCTGTGGGGGTTAGGGAGGAATGCAGAGGCCAGCCACGGGGGCTGACCTGTCCCCTCCCCCCCACCCGGAAGTAGCTGGGGGCTTAAAGCCCCGTGTCCAGCGGCTGAGCCGCAGGAGCCTGCTGGGACCTTGCCATCTACCTACCTC
>QEPC01000755.1:773967-791985 GCA_003113815.1 Sphenodon punctatus | reverse complement strand
GGATGCAGACCTCCGTCTGGAGTGGCAGGTGGAGGCAGTCGCTAAGGCTGCCTTCCGCCAGCTATATCTAGTGCGTAGGCTGTTTCCGTATGTCTCCGGCCCGGACCTGGCCTCCCTCATCCATGCCTTCGTCACCTTGAGGCTCGACTACTGTAACGCGCTCTACGTGGGGCTTCCCTTGTTCTTGGTTTGGAGGCTGCAGCTAGTGCAGAATGTGGTGGCCCGTCTTCTTATGGGGACGGGCCGTCGGGAGCATATTACACCTGTGCTCCGAGCTCTGCACTGGCTGCCGATAGCATGCTGAGCCAAGTTCAAGGTGTTGGTGATGATCTATAAAACCCTACACGGTCTGGGCCCCTCATACCTCAGGGACCACCTCGCCCTCCATGCCCCAGAGCGGCTCCTGCGGTCTGCCAGGGGTGCCCTCCTGGAGGTCCCCCGTGTTAAGCGGGGGGCCACAATGGAGAGGGCATTCTCGGTAGTTGGGTCGCGGCTTCGGAACTCCCTTCCGGAGGAAGCTCTCCTAGCCCCCAGCCTGTTAACATTCTGGTGAAGTTGTAAGACCTGGCTGTTCACTCAGGCCTTTGGGAGGGAGGGTGGGTAGGGAAGGGTGTTTTTAGTTCCACCACCTACTTGATTGATATTGTTTCTTAGTCCTGTTTTAATATTTTATATTATTTATGAGAATTTTATTGATTTTATTGTATTTTAATGTTGGAAGCTGCCCCGAGCTGCATGGCAGGAGGGGTGGGGTATAAATTCATGAAATAAATAAATAGATATAGAGATCACGCGACCCCCCTATGATGACGAGGCTGAGTACATCAACCGGCATGGTTACCACTCGCTCCAGCTACAAGGCCTGGTGGACCATCAGGGATGCTTCACCGACATCTTCACTGGGCACTCAGGCCGCAGCCACGACGCACGCATCCTCACCATCTCTCCGCTGCATGTCCAGGGGGGACTTTGCAGACATGCACATGACCTGCATAGAAGGGGTGATGATGCCCCCGTGCATCATAGGGGACCCAGTATATCCCCTGAAGCGCTGGCTGATGAAGACATACCCGGTGGCCGCTACACCAGCCCAGAATCATTACAACACCTGCCTCAGCACTGCACGCACCGTGGTTGAGAGGGCTTTCAGTGCCCTCAAGTAGCATTGGCGATGTCTAGCAGGCAGACTGGACTATACGGTGGAGACCTCCTCGCTGGTCATTGGTGCCTGCTGTGTCCTGCACAACATCTGCAAGACTGATGGGGCCACCTTCGAGAACGCCCCCCCTCACACCGCCTGCCTGGGCCGTTACCTCTATACACTGATGTGCCAAACCCCTGAGAGTACCGCTATGCAAATTGCATTAGGGCAGCACTGACCCATCACTTCGATTGCCTGGCACATCACTGAGGCACCCAGAGACCAGAACTACGCATCAAGGAGTCCGAGTTGGGCCCCTGCACACATGTGCAGCTGTAGTCCCATTACAGCAAATAATAAAGCACACAGAACACGTCAGGTGTGTATGTGATCCTTTATTCACCCACCCAACCCCCATTCATGCCCTGGTACCCAATGCTCCCAGGTGCCCAGTGCCCATTGTCCCTCACAACCACCTCTGCAGTGCTGAGTGCCCCACCCTCCCCATCCCCTTTAGTGACCTGCCCCTGACCCTCACCCTTGTGCCCCTAGGCTGCAGAGGGACCGGTACCCAGGTGCTGGTACCACAGGGGGGCAGTGGGGGCTACAGGAGACCCGAGACCTCCTAGCTATCTGGGCAACACCAGAAATGCTTGTGCCACTTGTGCCCCTTGTGCCCCTAGGCTGGCCCCTCCCCCTGCCCACCAAGATGGCAGTTGTTGCCCACCCACCCCTTGTCAGCGGACGATGAGGAAGTACTGTTGGCCGGCGGGGCCAGGATACCTGGCCCAGACCCACGTCCCCTGCCCATTGCCTGCACCTGCTCCTCCCCCCCTCTTGGGACTGCCTGCTCCAGACCCGGTCCCTGGCAGCCTGGCTGCTGGCCTCCCTGTTGGGGGGAGTCTGGGCCATGGATCCTCGGGCCCTGGTGCCATTGGGGTGGCTGGGGTTGCTGCGCTGGCAGGGCCTGCAGTGCGCGCAGAGAGTGTGGAGGGGGTGCATGCCTGGGAGCCAGAACTGAGACAGGCAGGGCCACAGCCATTATAAAGGCACTTAGTGCCCCGGCCTGCAGGAGGAGGGATGTGCCCTGATCCAGAGAGTGGTCCAACTTGCGTCCTAGTTCTTTGGACCGGCGGTCTTGCCTGTCCGAATGTTCCTGGAGTGCCACCTGTGTTCTGGTCATGTCTCTCTTTAGCAACCGTTGGTCCTTCCGCATCTCTGCAAACAGAGCACGGTCCCTCCCCTCCACCTGCTGCAGTGCCCCAGTTGTCCCCTCCTCCAACCTGTTGACAACCCCAAGCATCTCCTCTGTCTGACGTGTGCTGTTGGTCACCAGCTCCTGTGCGAGGTCCTCCCTCTGTCTGCGTGTCTGCACATGGTGTTCCCTCATCGTCTGTGCCGGGGGTACGGGTGGCCACCGGGCACGACCCTCCTGTGCTTGGCATGGCTCTGTGGGGCGACATAGGGGATGGTCCATTGTGTTGGGTGTGTTTGCCCGACCCCCACTCCTGTCACAAAGCTCGGGGTGCTCCCTCTCCGGCGAGGGCTTCCGGGCACCATGGACAGCTCCCTCTGTCCATTCCACCCCCATGGCATTGTAGCCTGTTGGCCTGGCCAGAGCCCTGCCCCTGTCCCACTGCCCTTCCCCCCCACCCTTGGTGTTTGTGCGCATGCCCACACCTGCCATGGCCTTACCTTCTCCCTCGGTGTCGGTTCCCTCTGAGGCTGGATGGTCGCTGGCAATTGTTTCTGCCCACTCCCCGTGTCGACAGGGTGTGAGGGTCAGGGTGACAGTCTCCTCCTCCTCCCCATCTACATCCTCCGAGTCTGCAGGTCCATGTATTGCCTCCCCTGAGATCGGGTTGGGGGAGTGTCTGGTACGCATGCCTGAGGTCCCGGGCATCTCCTCGTTGTGGTAGGTGCCTGGTGTGGGGTATTGCTCGGGTGGCTCAGGTTGTAAGGGAGGGGTCATCCTCTGTTGGGCAACCCTCCCGGGCACCCCCTCCTACCAGGCGCAGGATCACGATGGACCCCTTACGGTGGAGCACCCGTCAGCACATCCATATAGGGGGAGACTTGTGTCGCCTGGCTGCAGCACCGGTTATTGTCCATTACATCTTTGTATTCCATCTTTAGTTCTTTAATATTTGTCCAGCACTATGTGGGCGTTCTCTCATATCTGGCCTCCCCCATGTCCCTGGCTATCTGGGTGAACACCTGCTCATTTCTGGCATTTACTGCCAGCTCTGCCTGCATTTATGGTGTTGCCCAGATAGCTGAAAGGTCTTGGGTCTCCTGTAGCCCCCACATCCCCCCCCCAGTGGTACCAGTGCCTGGGTACCGGTCCCTCTGCAGCCTCTTCCTCCTCCACTGCCGCCTGTCTCCAGCTCCCTCCTGCCTCGGCACCCTCCATATGGGGATGAAGAGGGGGCTTCTGGTGAGTCTCCTGTCAGCTGTGGTCCCTCCCTCCTTCCCCACTCCCTGTCCATGCCTCTCCTCTCCCCGGATCTGACCCACCCACTCCTGGCTGTGCCTCTTACCCTCTTCCGGGGTGGTCCCATTTGCTGCTGGGTGTCCTCCGCTGGCCCGGGTTCCCCCTTCTGCTGATGGTGCTGCAGCTGCTGCTGCTGCTGCTCCTCCTCCTCCTCCTCACCCTCTCACTCCATCCTCTGCTTGGTTTCCTCCTCCCTCCTCTCCATCGCCTTCTCCAGCACGTAGTCCAGCTGCTTCCTGCCCTTCATGTGCCACTTGTTGTTGGTTGCCTAGCAACGACGCTGTGTGTCATCACCATGGCCTGTGGTCATTTCCGTTCACCGCGGGCGGGGTTTTCCATTCAGAAGTTACTTTTCATTCACCCCTGCCATGGTGAGCATTCAGCACACTTCTGGACCTCCTCCCGCCCCGACCTCACGAAGTGTGGTTAGCTTCACCCTGGCCCACGTTTGACTGTGGTGAACATCTGGATGTGAGCAAACAAACATGCAAGGCTCTTTCACCACCACCCACGTTTGACTGTGGTTCACTGTGGTGAATGCAAAAAACGTAACATCTGAACTCACCTTGTGTTGTTTTGGCTGGTTGGTGAGTGTTGGTGAGTGTTTTGTTTGGCTGTTTGTGTGGGTTGGTTTTTTGTGTGGGAGAAAATAAATGAAGAGGATGAGGCTTAATAGAGGGACCTGGGCCAAGGTGGCAGAGCCGGTGGAGGAGAAAGAGGTTGCCACTGGACCTTCATTTGTGGAGGTCGGCTCCTCAGAGGAGCAAGAGCCAGGCACAGGAGGTGCTGCCAGGTTTGTAAACTTTATTTTAAATTTGAGGACAAGAAGGATAGAATACTATCGTTTAGAGCTAGCTCACTGGTGTGCGGGTGGGTGGGTGGGTTGTTGGTGGGAAGTCAGGCACAAACACTGGGCATCAGCAGATGGCAGAGGATGTCTGCCACAGAGAGAGTGGATACTGTGGGGGGCTCTTCCAGCAGTCAGGCACAAGCCAAAGGAAGCACCCACCCAAACACGTGCCAGCCATCTAGCAAGAGTTTCCCATTGCCATCCCTAGCACCCAGAGAAGGGCAGGATTTTCATGTGCCAGAAAGGGTATTTCCAGTACCCATCCCTAGCACCCAAAGAAGGGCAGGATTTGCATGTGCCAGCCAGGGTCTCTCCATTGCCATCCCTCCCTAGCACCCAAAGAAGGGCAGGATTTGCATGTGCCATCCAGGGTCTTTCTGGTTGCTATCCCTAGTGCCCAAAAGAGGGCAGGATTTGCATGTGCCAGCAAGGGTCTTTTGGATTTGCATGTGCCAGCCAGGGTCACCGTCTCCTGTTGCCATCCCTAGAACCCTACGGAGGGAGGACTAGAGGCATCATCATAAATGCATGATATATATTACTTCGGTGTTGTTAATGTGTTTCTGTTTGAGAGAGGAATTGGATGCCTGCACTGGTGCCTCGCACAGGACACCGAAGTGGAGGTCGCCAGTGCCACTGCCAGACAGTGGGCGCATACGGTCCGATGTCTGACAGTGGTATGAGAAGCATATTGGATTCTCCATCTGCAAGGTAAGTCATGGGGGATGTAACAACAGGGAATGGATTGCCCTATGACCTGTTAGGAAGTCCCCTGCAGAGAGACATTGGCCACCAACCTACTTGTGGAGACAGAATGCCGGCAGGGTTTGACAGACCATTGGTCTGACACAGTATGGCACTTCTTATGTTCCTATCTTTTTATGTTCTTCAGTTATGCAGCAAAAGATTTAAAAGGGCCAGCCAGGGGACATCGGGGCTCATCGCCCATGTGGAGAAGTCCACAGTAAGATGGTGAGGCAGCAGTACTCTGGTGTGGCCATGGAGCATCATCGCCAGAAGAAGGGGGGAAGGCATACCAGAACCAATGCCATCAAAGCCCTTCCCCCTACTCCAGCTCCACTGAGGAGGCCCCCAGGAGGAGTCTTCAGCGGCAAGGACCTTTTGGGCCGAAGTCCAGAAGCCGACCCAGGACTTTCTGGACTAGCAATAAATACCTGCTCTCTGGGGAAACTGGTTGGTGGGCAGGACAGAATACCCTTTGCCACTTTTGACAGGGCCGGCCACACGTTGGCCTTGCCACCCTGGTAGGCCAAGGGATCGCTGCTGGGATCAATGCATGACTCCTTCTCCAGATAGGTCTCCACGGTTGCTGAGGTGCCATCGTACTCCCTCTAGTAGCTTTTCTGGGGCACCACCTCCCCAAAGCTGCCTGCAGGTCCTGCCACCAGTGTGCTGTCATTGCCAGGTAGGTGTGCTGCGCGTTTCTACTAGATCACAGGTCTGTGGTGAAGTGTATAGTGGCACACCCATCCCCTGCCACCTGCTCCCTCACCCGTTCCTTCAAAGCCCTGTACAGCTCTGGCACCACATTCCAACTAAGGGTCATGCGGGATGGCAGCTTAAACTGAGGGACCAGGAACCCAATCAGCCACTTGAAGCCCATATCCTCTACAATGGAGAAGGGCTGCCCATCTAGTAAAATTATTTCACCCAAAAGGCACCTGGCTTTCTCTTGAAAGCCATGCCGCCCTCCAGCTGCTCCCCCCTTCCCAACACCTTCTGAGCTAGTCACTGTTCCTGAACAGTAGGCATTGAGTAGGATTTTTAGATTGCTTTAAGTTTCATTTCAATTTTGTACTGAAATGAAACTTAAACCTTAAACTGAAACCTTGTGTTATGCATTTCACTGTACAGACTCATTGAGTATCTATGTATTTCACTACAGACTCCTCTTCTATTTGTGATTCCCCCCCATCCCATATATATGGGATGTATATCTATCTATCTATCTATGGATATGGATATGGATATGGATATGGGATGGGGGAGATAGATAGATAGATAGATAGATAGATAGATAGATGCAGAGAGTTGTAGGAGTTAGCTTAGTGGTAGAGATAGCTTTAGTGATTTAGTTTTAGTGTTTGTAGGAGTAGGCCTGTGTACTTATTAGATAATCCATTTAGTTCATAACATTTAGAATAGCTAATAGCAGTTAGATTTAGTGTAGATAGGTATATATAATATTAGATAAAATAAATAAATAAATAAACCCTATATAAAAATAAAATAAAAAATAAAAAACAAAAGAAAACCATATAAAACCCAATAAAAAAACCAAAAAACCATATAAAAAACAAAAAAACTACCCATAACAACATTTCCCAAATGGCCGAACGGCCTAACCAAACGGCCTGTTCAGACGACTGAACCGAACAGCCAAACCCGAACTCGGCGAACTAACCGAACTGCCGAACCGAACGGATGAACCGAACGCAGATGAACCAAACGGCCGAACCGAACGGCCAAACCCGAACCGCGATCTGTTCGCCCATCCCTACTTGCTATAGTATTAACTATTCTAAAAGCTATTAAAGTAAATATTATATCTAAAGGCTTAGTCCTAAAAACACACTCTAAAATATCAAAACTGAATAACTATAAAGTAACTGTTTCTATCTATCTATCTATCTATCTATCTATCTATCTATCTATCTATCTATCATTACACCGGTAATGGGCTGGGGGGAGACAAAGAACACAGAGAGGGATACAAAACTGAAATGAAACTTAAATCAGCTTAATAATCCTACTCTAAAAAAATCCAAAAACAGGGGAAGGGAATCAGGGATGGAATATATAGAGGCAGAGGGAAAGGATTCAATGGAGGGGGGAAGAAGAACACAGGGAGAGGTTAAAAAACAACAACAACACCTAAATCTATCTAATATAATCTAAATAAATGATAATATGGAGGTAAATGGGTTGGTTGGGTGAAATAGAAGGAGAATGGCAATGGATTGGGGAACTGGGAGGTACACAAACTGCTCGGAGAGGGAGCCTTCTGAAAATGCCTGCTGTCAGGAACAGTGACTAGTTCAGAAGGTGCTTGAAGGGGGGAGGGCAATGAGTTTTGTTACTTGCTGCGCCCACCTCACCACAAGCTCCATTGGCTCTGTGCAGCCTAGATTCCCCCGTCCCCCATGTCCAATTGCAGACTGCAAAGTCAGTGGTCTGAGGAGAAAAGGGATGGTGGTTAGGCAGGCTAACTACCCCTCACTACCCCTGGTGCCTGGAAATCTGCTCCTCAGCTGATTCCCCCTCCCTGTCACGTTTTGCCTTCCAGTCACATTTTTGCTACCTGAACACATCCGAACTCCATTCAAACCGACCAATCTGTTCGGTTATTTCAGAGTTCAGTATCGGGTTCGGTTTGGTTGGTTTGGGTTCCGATTCGGTTGTCTGAACGGACCGAGTTTGGTCTGAACTCCAAACTTCCGAACCGCGTTTGCTCATCCCCAATAGCTGTTCTGCAGAGCAGCCAAAACCCACTGCACTCATTGGCACAACAAGGGTTGAAACAGCAACTGCTCCTTGGGCACCAAAACTAGATACCATCACGCGAGACTTTGCAGATGCTATCTCAGGGCTCAAGATAAGCCAGCACAGTTTGGATTGTTGGTGCAATAAGGCAGAAAGAGCATCCACCCACCTGCTTTTGTTCTGAGGCCGGGAAGGAATGTATTATCTCAGCCACTGTTTGGCCTGTGACTGCTACGTTTTCATCTTCCCTACAGTGTTTTTGGGATAGTAACAATTAGCTTTTAAGTGGATGATTGTTGGGAAAGGTGGTGCTCAATAACATGTATTGTTGCACTGTTGCAGGGGTCCAGTTAGTTGATATTAGGGGTGGGAATTGGTATGGAAATTCTGATTCAGTTTTAGGCCAAACCGAACCCAAATTTGTTTGGATTTTGGCTTGTATTGCTCAGATTTGGTTTGTATACAAGCAATACAGGCCTAAATCCATGTCTTTCCTCATCTCTGCCTCCCCTGTTCTGCCCATCGGCCTCTCCCAGACTTGTGCCCGCTTGCCTGGTGATGGGCTGGCAAAGCAGATGCCCAGGGTAAGTGGGCACAGGACAGAGGCCTGGGGGAGGCAGAGCTGGGTGCAGATCAGGGATGGGGATAGGGGGATAGTTGGTTTAGTATCCCTCTTCCTCCAGCTCTGCACCTCCAACCCATGTCTGGTGCCCACAAACACTGTGGTAGGCAGCTGTCCAGGGGAGGTGGGTGCCAGGTTAGCGTCTGAGGGAAGCAGAGATCAGGGTAGAGGGGCTGTGCAGGGGTGAGGAGAGGGGGGGTAGTTGCTTTACTTACCAGGCTCCAGACTCCTAACCAGAGTCCCACGGTGCCTGGCATGGCCTTCTCTGGGGTACGCCAGGTAGAAGAAAAAATACAATAGGAAAGCACTGTGCATTTACAAAAATAGCTGCCATGACCATTCTGCACATGCGCAGCCATTTTCCAAAATGACACCACCAGTGTCAGCAGTCAGTCTGTGCATGCCTGGCTTGAAGAGCAGCATGCACTGACCAGTTGCCATTTTCCAAAGGAAATGGTGCCATCACTTCCATTTTCCAAAATGGCTTCGCATGTGCAGAGCATCCATAACAGACATTTTTCCGCATGCGCAATTATTTGAATTTGAATATTGATACTGCTGGTAAGCCCAATCCCAAACCCCATGGACTCATGCGTGTACAGAGCCCTGGATCTCTTTGCAGGAAAATTGAGCCCCGTGGATATTGTGTGCATGCATGCAGGGTGGCTCCACAGGGTTTGGGATCATGATTGTGTCTTGCAGAAACCATGTGCATGCGTGTGCACATGCACACTATTCACAGGGCATGGGATCGCGGACACAGATATATTGAATGTTGATATTTGTATTGATAAAGTTTGCAATGTGCCAGTACCTGAGGGACATTGGGGTAGTCATTAACTGTTTTGCTGAGATGTTCTGTTACTGGACTCAGGATGGGGAAGTTGAACATTCCGAGCTAATTTTAGTCTGTGAATTTGAATAAAGAGTGTGGCTTGTTAAATTCCATATCTGGTGTCCTTGTCTTCTTCCAGGATGCAGTAACAATGGCCATTTTTAATATGCTTTGCCCACGGAGATCCACTCATTCCTCACCCACCAGTCTGAAGGTGGTGTAGATGGACACGCACCACCCTGCCCACTCATGCTCATGCACGAAGCATCGCAGGAAAATCTGGGATGCTCAGTGAGGGGCAAGAGTTGGGCGGTGTGTGGGTATGGACGCACACCCATCCTGGCCCTTTTAAATCCCACCCCATTCACCAAACATGCATCGGCACTCCACACAGTGCACATTGACCTGCCCCTCAGGTGCGCTCATTTTAAAATGTCCCATGAGCTGTTTGGTACTTTATTTTCCCAAAGCAAAGAAGAGCAGAGAGTGGCCACTGTCAGAGACAAGATGCTGGGCTAGATGGACCATTGGCCTTACCCAGTATGGCACTTCGATGTTCTTATGTGATGTTCTTATTTATCTTTCAGGTCATGACTACATCCACAGATCAGATGGAGCAATTCTACCTAATAATGATTCACAATTATCCCTTGCCCTAGCGTTTGGCATGGTTGTACTAATGAATCTGAATCTAAAGAATCTGTAGAAAAGAATATGAAATTTGGGGGCATATCTCCGACCCTTGGGAAGTTCATCTGTGGGAAGAATTAATTTAGAAAATAGGGAAGCATCCAATCCATGTTCATGCCCAGCCCATCAGTGCTTGAATGGGAAATGTCCAGACTAAGGACAACGGAACTGGACCCTGGGCACGTCAAGCTTTATTTACACCTTTTCATAGCTAAACTGAAGAGAGCACAGGTCAATGCCCAAATGGGCAAATTTTCACCAGAAATACTAATAAAGCTCTTGCCAAGAGTTTTAAATGATGCTAGAGAAGCATATCACATTCTTCAAATAGAATGTCTTCATTGAAGAGCAGTGAATAAGATGCACCACAGAATTGTCATCTTTAGTGCTTTGAATTAAACATTACTGTAGTAGGCAGGGGAGACATTCCTTGCCACCCCATCTGCCACCCCAAATGTTAAGTCTAACAAATAATGCCAGATGTAGGTACCTGCGTGCATTGGTATTTTGGTGGTACCAGTGGGCATAATCAAATATTGTTTATTTTGACTCTTTGCATGAACGTTAAAAAAGAGTTACAGGCAAGGTCAGAGATCCTTTGTTCCTTGCAAGCTCTTTTAAAACTATCTCGGTGGATTTTCTTGTATGGAAACATAGAAGAGATGTTCTTTACCATTCTGTTCAAAGGGGCAACTTTTATCATTGAAAAACCTTCTTGGAAAAGCAACCTTTGTCAATTGTAATATAATAGAAAAGAAATCTGCAAAATTATTCTTTTACAGCTAAGGATTTTGAAAGCACTTATTGTTTCGCTGTACAGAAATTATTAAGGCCTCAATCCTGAAAATATTTCAAATGCACTAGTCTGTGGCAGAGGAATTATGATTTACCCTCCTGCCCAAGGCAGCTCGGGACGGTTTACAATAAAACATTTTAAACAGTATAAATATAAAAATAACATGTTTAAAACAAACATAACCACACTGGAGGACATAAATATAATCAAATAAACCCCCCCCCCACCTAACCTCCTCCCCAAAACCCCACCCTTCACCCACCTCCCTGACCGAAAGCCTGGCAGAAGGAGGGGAGGTTCAGGGCCTCCCGAGTCTCTACTGGAAGGGAGTTCCACAGACAGCGATCAGCCACTGAGAATGCCCTCTCCACAGTTGCCACCCAAACAACTTTGGGGGACTTCAAGAAGGGCACTTCCAGAGGACAATAGGGGCCAATCCAGAACACGGTGGGTGAGGTAGTCCCACAGATAGGTGTAGCCCAGGCCATATAGGGCTTTATAGGTCAGCACCAACACCTTGAATCAGGCCCAGAAGACTAGAGGTAGCCAGTGCAGAGCCTGGACCACCGGTGTGATGTGCTAATGGCAGCTCATCCCTGTAAGGAGATGGGCCGCCACATTCTGCACTAGCTGCAGTCTCCAAACCATCACCATGGGTAGCCTCACATAGATTACATTCCAATACTCCAATCTTGAGGTTATGAAAGCATGGATGATGGTGGCCAGGTCGCCATCCGAGACATACAGCTGAAGCTGACACACCAGATGTAATTGACAAAATGCACTCTTTGCCACAACCCCCATCTGCACATCTAAGCAGAGCTGAGAATCAAGAAACACACCCAGACTGCGAACCTGGGAGACCAGTGGGTGGTGAAACCCATCAATGACAGAAGCCGCTACACCCACCACCCTACCTACCATCATCAACTCCGTTTTGTCAGGACTCAACTTCAGTCGGCTCACCCTCATCCAGTCCCTGACAGTCGCCAAACACCGGGTAAGCACCGAGACTGCTGGGTCTGGTTCTGATGAAAAGGAAAAGCAGAGCTGGGTGTCATCAGTATATTGATGACAATGCACCCCATACCATTCCATGACCTCACCGAGCGGATGCATGTAGACTTTGAACAGGAGAGGGGACAGAATAGAACCCTTTGGGACTACACCACGTGAGGTCCCAGGGAGAAGAATAAGAATCTCTGAGCACCATTTATTGAATTCTCCCAGTCAGGAAGGAGTGGAACCATTCAAGAACAATCCTGCTCACCACAGCTCGATCCCTCAGGCGCATCACCAACATCTCATGCTCAACGGTATCAAATGCAGTGGACAGTTCTAACAAAATCAAAAGGGTTGATCGACCCTGATCCAATACTCCGCCAAGATCATCAACCAAGGCTCCAAGTGCAGTATTGGTACCATAACCCGGATGAAAGTTGGACTGCGTGGGATCAAGAAAACTGACACTATTCAGGTGTCTCTGCAGCTGCTGAGCCACAACCTGTTCAATAACCTTCCCTAAAACGGGAAGGATAGAGACCAGTCGATAACTGGCAAGGGAGTCAATGTCAAGTGCTGGATTTTTAAGCAGAGACCGAACCACCGCCTCCTTAAGGCAGCTTGACACTCTGCCCTCCTGAAGGGAGGCATTGACCACCCCTCCAGTAATGGCCCCAACGTCTCCTGACTGGCCTTAACCAGCCAGTACAGGCATGGGTCCAGTTCACAAGAGGTGGCCCTTACAGCTCTAAGAACCTCCTCCGCATCAGCGGGTGCCACTCACCAAAATTGATCCCACAAAATTGGACAAGGCGGGGTTTTCAAAGCCTTTGGTTTTCCCATTGTCATAAATGTGGCATTGAAATCATGTTGGATACGAGTGATCTTATCAGCAAAGTAATCAACAAAAATGTCATAGCGGACACTGGAAGACTTCAGTTACAGGAAGAGTGAGACCGGACCAACCAGCCCCTTCACCACCCATAAAAGATCTGCTGGATGAGAGTTTGCGGACACTATGAGGGCAGCAAAGAACTCCTTCTTTTCTGCCAGCACAGTCACAGCATAGGGTCGTAAGCTCGTACTATGTTGTAATCGGTAGGCTTCAGCATGAGAATGATTCCACCATCGCTCTAACTGCTGCCCTTTAGGGATGTGCGAACACGGTTCGGAAGTTCAGAATTCGGACCGAGCTCGATCCATTTGGACGACTGAACCCGAACCTGAACTGACCAAACTGAACCCGATACCAAACTTTGGAATGACTGAACAGTTCGGCCGGTTTGTATCGGGTTTGGATGAGTTCAGGTGGCAAAAACTTGACTGGACGCAAAACATGACAGGGAGAGGGAGTCAGCTGAGGAGCAGATTTCCAGGCACCAGTGGTGGAGAGGCTCGGAGTAGCAGCTAGCCTGCCCAATCACCATCCCTTTTCTCCTCAGACCACTGGCTTCGTGGTCTGCGATTGGACATGGGGGATGGGGGTGGGGGCTAGGCTGTACGGAGCCAATGGGGCTTGCGGTGAGGTGGGTGCAGCAAGTAACAAAACTCATTGCCCTCTCCCCTTCTAACACCTTCTGAGCTAGTCACTGTTCCTGAGACTGACAGCAGGCGTTTTCAGAAGGCTCCCTCTCCCAGCAGTTTGTGAACCTCCCAGCTCCCCAATCCATTGCCATCCTCCTCCTATTTCACCCATCCAACCCATTTACCTCCATATTATCATTTAGTTAGATTATATTAGATAGATAAGATGTTATTTTTATTTTTTACCCCTCCCTGTGTTCTTACTCGACCCTTCATTGAATCCTTTCCCTCTCCCTGTATATATTCCATCCCTGATTCCCTTCCCGTTTTTGGATTTATTTAGAGTAGGATTATTAGATTGATTTAGGTTTCATTTCAGTTTTGTACCCCTCCCTGTGTTCTTTGTGTTCCCCCCCATCCCTGTGTAATATTGGATAGATAGATAGATAGATAGATAGATAGATGTAGTAGGAGTTAGCTTATTATAGAGATAGATAGAGATAGTGTTAATGTGTAGTTATTCAGTTTGATATTTTAGAGTGTGTTTGTAGGACACGGCCTTTAGATATAATATTTACTTTCATAGATTTTAGAATAGTTAATACTATAGTTAGAGTTAGTGTAGATAATACTAATAAAAGTTTTTGAATATATATATATATATGTATGTGTGTGTGTGTGTGTGTGTGTGTGCATTTTGATTGGAAGACATGGAGAAGGGAAGTAGGAGAGGCTGGTCTGCGGCCTGTAAGGTGGGCAATGGGGCACATAGCAGAGGTGGTGGTATAGGTGGAGGAGTGGCAGCATGCAGCAGCAGCAGCCAGAGCCCATCACCATGCCCCAAACTTTGCAGGCATGATTTTGGGAGACAGGGTTCAGAGGCTCCCAGCAGTGGCAGTAGTCTGGGGGTGGTTCGTTTGTGCCTCCTACCAGCATCTTCCAGAGCCACTCAGGACACTGGAAGGCCTGCAGAACATGAGGCTGTGGCTGTCTCTGCTGCTGCAGGAGCAGGTGCTGCTTCTGATGTTCCTCCATGGGCACCAATGTCCCCTATTGTTGAGGTGATCCCCAGAAACCAAAGGCTGGTGGATCCAACCCTGCCTACTAGAGGCAGGGCCAATCCCCACACAATGGCAGCAGGGAGAGGATAATAGGGCTGACGCAGCAGGAGCTTTTACCGCGTCGCAATTCCGTTCCTAAACCTCAGCATCTAATGTTGCTCCTCGCAGAATTCTGCCCGGTACCTCTGCGATTTTGCATTTGCCGCTACAAGAATCAGCAGATGCGGCATTTATGTGTTTCACTGTTTTTCCGATTGGCACCATTATCACATACAATCAACGATCTTTTTCCTCCATCCTCCAATTTAATATATGAGAGAGAAAGTCATGAGCGCTTATCGCGGTGTGTGCTGCGCATGTGTGTGCTGTCTGCTGTGTGCTGTGCTGCTGATTGCTGGTGTTGTGTCTCTCTGTGCCGCAATCACTGCCCATTCTTCTCAATACATACATGCATGCAGATGTTCTGTGTGGGGGTTCAAGGAACAGTGTTTTTATGTAATGGCAAATTGATCTTTTCGGTGAATGTAAATTGACCTCCAAACTAAAAAATTTTGAGCAAAACTCCTGCCGGGAGTTTAAAGTGACCTGTGTATTGGCGATCGAGTCACTTTTACATGATAGGACCAGCTCAGAAAGTCGAAGGACAGAAGTTGATCCATGAAGAAGAGTTTCTTACAATCCTCATTCTGCACTTCCTCAGTCTAGAAGAAGTGCGATGAACAGCAGAGCTCTGTTGGCATAGTTGTTAAGGTTCCAGCTTGCTATACAATTTGTAGCTGTCATTCTGCAGTTTCAAATCCCCACTGTACAGTGTAGCTTTAATTTTTTTTCTTACTTTTACATTAGTGTTATTGTTTGTTTTGATAATCATAAAATTATTGCTGTGAATGGCATACTTTGTATGTAAAAAAAAATGCTTATTTATTACATTAACCGAAGAAGACTGAGTAGCGTAGCCGAGCCAGGCGGTGCGATGTGTCATCATGAGTGCTATGACGCAGCTGCACCCCTTGTGCCGCCGGCGTTATGCTCACTCTCAGTAGCCAATGACGTCACTCACTGCCCTGCCCCCACCTGTCCTTACGTGCCCAGCCCACCTTCCCTCCCCCTGACACCAGAGTTCTGTGTGACGCGCTGGTGGGTGGCAACCAGCAACAGGGAGAGGGGGGTCCGCTCCTGGCCAGCCGAGTTCTGACTGGGGGTGTGGGGACGCTTTCTTTTTTCACTCACTGACCGACCCATCCACAGTCACAACACACCTGTTAAATGTTTTAATAAATGAACATGAATACATGACATTCATCTGCATATCACAGAACCTAACTCTTTGTCATGTTAACAGTTAATACTAAACAGCTAACTGCAGAAAGTAGGGTTGGGTTGGGAGTCTTGGGACTGGAGGGATGGGAGTGAACGTTACATGAACTCCACCACCCTCTAAGCCCTCTAAGTCCTCCCACTCCCATAACCTTCCCCCCCCCCGCCCGAGTGTGTATAAATTCAATCCAACTTGCCATGTATCTGTTGGTACATGGTTTGAAATGTTTGATTGTGGTTAAACTGAGGTTAGTGTCATGTCAGAAAAAACCCTTACTGCACTAACTGCATCTGCATCTATCTCAATTGCAGAAACGGTAGGGAGGGACTGGGAGGAAATAGCATTTTAATCTTATAATTTATAAGAGCCTTTGTATATGGATTGTGTAGTTAACAAAGGATAGTGAAATAATCCCCTGAGAGAGACTGCTTTTTTGAGACAGGTCCCACTCTCTGCTCAGTGTACTTACAATCAAAGATGGACAAGGATGAGGGGAACGCACAGGGAAAGACAGATATACATGCATTCCCATTTTACATATGGTGAAGGGTAACTGAGACTGTGAGGTTTTGACTTCTTCAAAATATCTACACATTAGAGCTTTTAAAAAAGTCCTTCTTGTGTGGCTCAGCGAGTCAGCATCTCTGCTTTGGGGTGGATGTACAGAAGATTCTACCCTTTTTCTGCTCAAGTCCCCCTTCTATTCATCTGGCATATAAAGTAAGTATGTAGGCATGCACACACACGCACATGCAGTCCCCCATTCTAAAGCCAAAATGGGTACTCCTCATGGGATACAAAATGAGTAGTGCACATGGGCTAATACACAAATGGTAAGTTGAATAATGCATATTTGATGGTATCCCCATTTATTTATTCAAATGCATAGTTTCCCTCTGCACCCCTCCACGCCACACATCCACCCTGATCCCTCTGCACCCATCCAGGCCATACACGCAGGCCATGAATCCACCGACCGCCATGAATGACCCCTCCATGACTACTTGACGTGCGATATAAATGTGTGTCTGTGGCCTGAGTATGTCTGTCTGTGTATATGTTCATATGCGTATGCAGAGGCATACATACACATACATATCTTTATTCCTCTGCATATATATATATGATGTATATGCATGTTTATATAGCTGCATATATAGATGTGTATATACACAAATATATGTATATTTACACATATATAAATATAGATAGATAGATAGATATGTGTGCATATGTGCATACACAAATTTGTATTGGTGGATGTATTGGTAAAAGAAAAGTGAAAAATATTTTTATTCATTAACATGTAATTTTTATCTTAATTAAAGATTCACAACCAGGTATAAAACTAAACAAAACATATATACTAATACAAAATTGACTAAAAATAAATAGTACTATATAAAGCAATTATTGTTTTAAAAATCTGTTTAAAACCTGTAGAAAAATATAAAATTGTAACAAAAGAAATATAATATAGTCTCAACTTTTACAAATATTTTTCAATTTAAATTTTTTTAAAAAGAGTTCTCTCCCACTTCCCTCATTAATCAGGCATCAAAATAATGAAGGGCTCCTGCTCGACCACGGGTACATCCTGTCTTGCAGCAGACGCCCGCCTTTCAAGAACTCACCCCAATAGGGCTCGCAGGAGTACACTAACCACTAGAAGTCTGTTGGCATAGTTGTTAAGGTCCCTGCTTCGCATACAATTTGTACCTGTTATTCTGCGGGTTCAAATCCCCGCTGCTCTGTTTAACTTTAATTTTTTTCCCCTTGTACATTAGTGTTATTGTTCTTTTAATCATACAATTATTGCTGTGTTGTGTTGCTCATTGCATACTTCCCATGCTAAAAAATATGCTTTGCTAATACAGTAACCAATAGCGTTGGGACCCCGGGGTAAATACCGGATACCGGATTTACTGGTTTCCGGTTCTCAAAGAACCGGATTCCCGGATTAAATCCGGTATACCGGTACTGGTTTTATTTCATTGAGTTCAATGGGGCACTGTGTCCCCATTGAAATCAATGAAATAAATACAATTAATTCCTCCCCCCTCCCCCTCCCAGGCTGCGCGGGTGGAAGGGGGGACACCCCCCACCCACCCTGCCCAGCCTGGATTTTTGTTTAAAAAAAGAGCCCACCCCCCAGCACCAGCGGCCGCGGCGTCCCCGCAG
>QEPC01000755.1:753098-763916 GCA_003113815.1 Sphenodon punctatus | reverse complement strand
ATATATATATATATATATATATATATATATATATATATATATATATATGTGTGTGTGTGTGTGTGTGTGATTGTACATGTGCAATAATATTGTATATATATTTCTATCAGTATACAATTGTAGAAGTACATAATGTAATATGTTAGTATATATATTATTATATATGATATATGTTGTTCTGATAATTTAAATAATAATATTTATTATGATGATATTATACTATGATATTTTACATATTGTATGTTGTAAGTAATATTATAATATATCTAATATTACAAAACAGTACTGCATTAGGTATTGTAAATGATCATTGCATAATATTATATATATATATAACACATACATGACACTAAAAGGTTGGCAAAAGATGTGTACATTTGAACAAAAACATTAATAATATAAATAAAAAGTTCACTTTTGCTGGATAACATTAACAAGAAAAATGAAAAGTTCAAGCACTTACACAAAAGCTTCGATGATGTGCTGATGAAGGAAGTAAGGGAATAGGACTCTCTCTCCTTGAGTTACAATGCGGTGTTTTGTCACGGAGTGCAGCAAATCAGAGTGTGTTTACTAACACAGACACCTGGTGAAGCTCCGACAGTCACTCACTCTCACTGCGATTTGGGATCAAGAGAGAGAATAAGGCGACAAACAGACCTATTTATACTGAATGGTGAAGGTGGGACATGTCTCTCTGAGAAAGAATTAGTCAATAAAATTGGCCAGGTGGGTGTTTGTCAACACGGGTCCGAGAGTTTGATCTCATTGCGTCAGATATCGCGGTACCAAGTATTTTAGGGCAGCGAAAACATGCTGCAATGATGCGATCAATGGAAAGGGGAGTTGGTGCCACGTCCTCTTCAAATCCGCAGAGCTGCCGCTTTCCATTGTGCGGCCGAAATACCGCAGCACCATTAGCGGAAAGTCGTTCCCGTGGCCTCGGAAAACTGTGTCTACCGAACCGTGCCATGATGCATGGAAGAGGGGTTTCCATCGGTATTTGCTGCCACTGTGGAATTTCACTACAGCCCTAGAGGATAAGCAGAAGCAGCAGTAGCAGCTCTAGGATGCACAGGGAGGACAGTGGCAGTAGCATGGTAGGTAGTCAAGCTGCAGGGTCCCAGTGCTCCCCTTCATGGGACATCACAATGATTGAAGACAATGAGGCAGAAGAAGACACTAGTTCCACAGAGGAGATGACTGGAGCTGAGGCGATGGCTGTCACACTTCTCCCAGAGTTGTATCATCACCACCAAGTTCTGCCCCTCCAGCCAGCACTGGCAGCAACAGTGCATCACCCGGGGTGGGCCAGAAGGCAAGAGGGGGGGCAAATCCTCTGTCTTGGCACTTTTCAAGCTGGTGCGGGCGGATGATCCCAGGGAGGTGCAGTACACAGTGTGCAATAAGCTGGTGAAGCTTGGGCAGGTGCTCGCCAACCTTGGGACATCCGCCATGGCAAGGCACCTGAAATCATGCCACAGTTCTCTGCTGCAAAGTGGGAAGACAGGGGAAGTGGATGCCAGTGGGTTCCCGACTGCAGCGGCCAGTTGCCCGCCTCCTTCAGTGGGCAAGCGTCTTGCACCAACTGCTGCCTCTACCAGCAGGAGCAGGGGGAAAGAACAGCAGCAGGAGCCTTGCCAACAGCATCAGTCCACCATGGAGGATCTAGGGTGGGGGCAGCTGCCAAGACCATCAGCAGCTGGAGGGCAGCATGGCTTTTAAGAGAAAGCCAGGCACCTGTTGGGCGAAATAATTGCACTAGATGGGAAGCCCTTCTCCATTGTAGAGGACATGGGCTTCAAGTGGCTGATTTGGTTCCTGGCCCCCAAGTTTAAGCTGCCATCCCGCACCACCCTGAGTCAGACTGTGGTGCAAGAGCTGTACAGGGCTTTGAAGGAGTGGGTGAGGGAGCAGCTTGCAGGGGCTGGGGGTGCCACAATACACTTCACCATAGACATGTGATCCAGAAGAAATGCACAGTATGCCTACCTGGACAGCGCACTGGTGGCGGACCCAGAGGCAGATTTGGGAAGTGGCAGGAGGTATCCGGAAACAGGGTATAGGTGGGCCCTGCTTCAGGCACAAGTAATGGACAACCCCCACACTGCTAGGAACATCGAGGCAGCCCTGACCGCCATGGTGAGGGAGTGAGTCACGTCAGATGCACCCTTCACCAAGAGGTGTGTGGTGATGGACAACGTGGCCAATATACTACGAAGGCAGTCCATGATGGGGGCTTCAATGGCATCCATTGCATTGAACACACCCTTCACCTGGTTGTCAGGGACATTCTGGGATTGGGGGAGAAGGGGATTGGGGCAGTCACCCTTAGCTCCCTGATCAAGTGGGGGAGGAAGTTGGCAGGGTCTTTTAACCGGATCATGAAGGGCAGTGAGCTCCTCTGGGAGAAGCAGACCAAGCAAGGCTCCCCAGTGAACCAGCTCATCCAGGATGTCTCCACATGGTGGAATTCCACCTTCCTGATGCTTGAGTGGCTTCTTGATCAGAAAGCCACCCTGCATCAGTTTCAACTGGTGAGGGACAGCGGGGCACCTCAAGGGTATTGTTATGAATTGGAACTGTTCTCTACCAATCCTACCAGGGACAGAACTTAAACCCCTGGCAGGCAGTTCCCAATTCTGGGATCTGGGCAGAGGCACTATGAAACATATTGCAAAGTCCTTTAAATAGACAGATGTTTATTACTATATCAATATAAAAAGAACTGAGAATATAGCAGTAATATAGCCCCAATACATTTGCATCTAGCAATAGCCTTCACCTACTCTAACAGCAAACATGCACACACAAATACATATTTATGAGTTCTTATGTGTCAGAGGTCTCAGGTCTGGTCTCGAGAGGAGGAACAGGGCGGGGGCCCAATCAAAGTCTATCTAGGAACCTAGCTGCTGGAGTCTGGCTTTTCACAGCCTTTGAGAGCATCGGAAAGGGCCAAGCATCGATCAATTGGTGGCTACCTGAGCAACCGGTCAGAGGGTATCATGCAAGGCACCTTCCCTGTCTAGGGCTGGTCTTTTTATCCAGTGAGTGCCTTATGATTATCCAGAGTGCGGGGCTGTCAGTGCTAAGCCTGGAAAGTTCTCCCATTGGCTGTTCAGATTTGGGGTACTTTCTGCTTAGTAATTGTTATTATGGGATGTCCTGATCAGTTAGATCCTGTCTACCCCTCTCTCCAGATGGGAGGCCTGATCTTTGGCCATGAGTTGCCCATGTCCCTTTCTCTAAGGCGTCTCACTGTCTGACCAGGCCATTTTCTCCTTACATCACTCATTCCTTATATGTTACTGTAACCTTCTTTCTTGTTTATTATTTACTTTAAGTACAGCCATGTTCTGGGAACTGACAGTTCTTACTACTAGGCCTCTCTTTCTTGATGATAAGAATATATCCCTGTCAGCATATTTCTCTCTCCTTCTGCCAGCCTATTTTTCCTCATAACTTACATTTCCAATATATATATCTGAACTAAAAGTTATCATAAAGCATAAAGCAAGCAAATAAAGCATAAAGGAAACTTATAGCATCCTTTCAATAGTTACAGATGTATACAATATTCTCTTGGTTCTAATAATGCACAATGCTTCAATCAGCCTATTAATTCACTAAAGTATGATGAGGCAGAATGGGAGATCCTGTCTCACACGGCCTTTGTGTTGAGACTATTTCTGGCTGTGATGGAGACCGCGAGCAGCTCCACCGTCACCCTCAGACAGGTGATGCCTCTGGTCCAGAGTCTCCACAGGAGGCTGAACAAGATTCTTGGGGGGTGGGGTGGGATTGTGGCCCTCAGGGCAGGAAGCTGGCTGATGAGGCGCTTGACCTGGCGTGGCAGCTGAAGGCAGGGCTGGAGGTGCGTTTTGATGATCTCCTGTGGCGGGAGGAATATGTCCTGGCAACAATGCTGGACCCCAGGATCAAGGGCAGCTTGGCATGCCAGACAGCACTCTATGGCCACTGTAAGGGTGAACTGGTGGACAGGGTCCGGCGGGCAGAGCGGGCTATGCAGCAGGACGCCCCTGGGGATGGTGGAAGTGGTACCAGCCACTCCTTTCAGCCAGCTGGGTCTATCCCTGCCCCCAGCCCTAGCGGTAGCAGCAGCAGCAGCAGAATCAGCAGCACCTATTGCCAGCAGCAGCAGAAGCAGCTCGGTCTATGTGCAGGCCACTCTGGGGAGCATGGTGCCATGTACAATAGGACAAGCAGCATGGCTGAGGCAAGTGGTGGAGGTTGTGCCCCTGTAAATCTACCAGAATACGATGGCACCTCAGGAGCCATGGAGACCTTTCTGGAGGAGGAGCCATGCATCGATCCCAGCAGCTATCTCTTGGCCTACTGGGGCAGCAAGCCAATGTGTGGCCAGCCCTGTTGAAAGTGGCCAAGGGTATCCTGTCCTGCCCACCAACCAGTTTCCCCAGAGAGCGGGTGTTCTCCACGGCAGGGGACATTTGCTCCCCGCACCGCCTGAGACTGGGTGCCAAGTTGGTGGAACAGTTGTTGTTAACCAAGGTGAACCTTCCACTGCTGGGATTTCCTGAGCTGCCCCTTTACAAGGATTGATGGTGCAGTGGCACACGCCATCCCATGCCAGGGGCAGTCTTGTGATGGGGTTCCTCCTCCTCAATCTGTGATAAGGCTACTGCTGCTGTGCTGCTGAGGTGCTGTGCCTCCCTCCAAATTCCTGGCACCTGCCCTGCTGCCTCCATCTCTTTCTCTCTCTCTCTCTCTCTCATACTAGATGGCCTCGGCCGGCTGACCGCATGGCACAGGGTGGCATTTTGGGAAACAAACTGTGAGCCTGCCAGACGGTCTCTGGCTAGGCGATCTCGGCCCGCCTATCTGACAGGCTCTTTCTCTTGCACGCTGCAAGTCTTTGCCAGCCTATCTGAATACCCTGCCAAGGTCCCAGCCTGCCTTCCCTACTGACTCTCATGTCACGCTGCCTGCCTGCCCCAGCCCAAGGGATATGCAAACAGAATGTGGTTCAGATGTTCAGACGTTCGGTACAAAACCCGAGTTTGGGTTCGGTTGTTCAGTTTGGCAGAGTTTAGTTCAGCCGAAGTTGGCCAAACTTTTGAAAATATATACTGATACCGAATTCAAAGATTTTTTGGGGTATCGGTATCATTTGGCCCTGAAACAACACCTGGTCTACACCCCTGCTGCCAGGAAGTCTGCTCCTCAGCTGCCTCCCCCTTCAAGTCACGTTTTTCCTGCCCAAGGTCACATTTTTCCCACCCCCGAACTCATCCGAGCTCACCTGAACATGACCGAAGTGTTCAGCCATTTTTGAATTTGGTTTGGACATTCGGTATGGATGTCTGAACACACTAAGTTCGGTCCAAACTCTGAACATGTGAAATGCGTTTGCACATCCCTACCCAGCCTGCTTTCCTGCCTCTCCTGCCACACTGCCTGTCTGCCCACCCAGGTTGCTGCCAAGCTCAAAGCCTGCCTCAGCCCGCCTTCCTGCCTCTCATTCCATGGTGCCTGTCTGTCCACCCTGTCAACCCTTGGTGATGTGCCCCACTTGCCTGGTAATCCCGCTGCTGCTCTCTGCTAGTGCATGACAAGAGAGAGATAGAGAGAGTCTCCCTACTGCTAGAAGGGGAGACAGACATAATCCCACCCGCACTATATGGCCAGAGAGAGAGAGAGAGGCTCCCCGCTAGAATGAGACAGATGGTGGTGGAGGGGCAGAGGTGTATCCAGCTCAAGCTGCCTGCCACCTGCCAGAACCAGCGAGAGCTCGCTCTGTGCCCACATCCAACAGCAAACCTACCAGAAGGAGATGGAAATAACAACACACAACGTATTATATGTGCCTGCCTGCCTTTATGCGTTCCTGTACCTCCTGCCACCTATTGCATGATTGATTGAAGTATGCCCAACCATGCACTAATTCTAGGGACATCGTTCAACTCCTGTAGGCTGTCATTCCACTGTAACTGAAGGAGTCATGCCCGCCCGTCCCAGGAACCATCAACAAGATTCTGGGACCATCATTCCATTCACTGAGGGCTGTCATTCCATTCCACTGCATCCAGAAGCCCAGTGCCTGCACGCCAGCTTGCCCCTCCCCCCAGCCTACTCCTTCGCACCCACCTGCAGATGCCCGCTGAAGCTGCTGAAAAAAAGCCCCTCTGACCACCAGCACCCACTGCCTTCTGCCAAGGAGCCTGTCTTTCTTTCTCTCTGGCACACCAACACAGACACAAGTCCTGCCCCTCCTGGGGGGCTGTCTGCAAGATAAGACTCTGCTGCTGGCATATCTTGAGGCTAATACGCTAATGCTACATCTGCTCCTGCTGCCAGGTAGGGATCGGACAAGCTGTATATAAAATGAGATTCTGCCATCTGCCAGAAGCAGCACAGAGGGATAAAAGATTGGCCGGGTGAAAAAAGCAGATAACAACAACAAATAGAACTTTTATAAAAAAAAATTCAAACAACAATAACAACACATTTATAAAACCAAAACCAAACATTTATATATATATGAAAAGGAAACTTATAGGTTTGTTGGCCTGTCCTGCAGAACATAGGGGAAAGGCAAAGGGGGCAGATGGGACCTAGGGGCGGGCATCCTGCCCTCCTCCATTTGGTACCCATGCTCGATGGCAAATTGCACAGCCCCTGCCACAGATGCCTGCCACTTGTGGACCGACTGGCGGTGAAACTCCACATCATCGATCTCAGTCTGGAGGTACTGGAAATAGGCCTCCACCCTGCGTTCCCATACCTCCAGAACCTGAAACCACTCCACCAGTCGGTCCTCCATAGTCAGGGCTTGCATCCATAGCCCATCCATATATTTTTTCTGCTGGTCGAGAACGTCCTGGGTTGGCTTCTGGACTTCGGCCCAAAAGGCCCTTGGCACTTAAGACTCCTCCTGGGGGGACTTCTCAGTGGAGCTGGAGGAGGGGGAAGGGCTTTGATGGCGTTGGTTCTGGCGTGCCTTCCCCCCCTTCTTCTGGTGATGATGCTCCATGGCCACACCAGAGTCCTACCACCTCACCGTCTTACCATGGAATTTCTCTGCATGGGCGATGAGCCCTGATGTTGCCCCCTGGCTGGCCCTTTTAAATCTTTTGCCGCATAACTAAAGAACATAAAAAGATAGAAACATAAGAAGTGCCATACTGTGTCAGACCAATGGTCTGTCAAGCCTTGCCTGCATTCTGTCTACATAAGTGGGTGGGTGGGTGGTCAATCTCTCTCTGAAGGGGACTTCCTAACAGGTCATAGGGCAATCCATTCCCTGTTGTTCCAGCCCCCGTGCCTTACCTTGCATACGACGAATCTGTTATGCGTCTCATACCACCGCCAGACATCAGACCTTGTGCACCTGCTGTCTAGCAGTGGCACTGGCAACTTCCATCTCGGTGTCCTGTGTGTGGCACCAGCACTGGCATCCGATTCCTCCTCACCCTTTCTGAAACAGGAACACATAAGCAACACCTATGTAATATCATGCATTTATAATGATGGCTCTAGTCCTCGCTCCTTGGGGTGCTAGGGATGGCAATGGGAGATGGTTAGCCTGGCTGACATGTGCAAATCTGAAAGACCCTGGCAATCATGTGAAAATCCTGCCCTTCTTTGCGTGCTAGGGATGGCAACTGGAAAGGCTCTGTCTGGCATGTGCAAATTCTGTCTTCCTTGGGGTGCTAGTAGCAATGGCAACTGGAAAGAACCTTGCTGGAACATGTAAATCCTGTCCTCCTTGGGGTGCTAGGGGATGCTAGGGATGGCAATGGAGAGACCCTGTCTGGCACGTGCAAATCCTGCCCTTCTTTGGGTGCTAGGAAGGGATGGTAATGGAGAGACCCTGGCTGACGCATGCAAACCCTGCCCTATTTGGGGCACCAGGGATGGCAACTGGAAAGACCCTTGTTGGCACGTACAAATCCTGTCCTTCCCTGGGTGCTAGGGATGGCAATGGAAAACTCTTGCTAGATGGCTGGCACGTGTTTGGGTGGGTGCTTCCTTCGGCTCATGCCTGACTTCTGGAAGTACCCTCTCTCTCTGTGGCAGACATCCGCTGCCACCCGCTGATGCCCACTGTTTGTACCTGACTGCCCACCACCAACCCACCCACCCACCCACCCGCACACCAGTGACCTCGTTCTAAAGGATAGTATTCTATTCTTCTTGTTCTCAAAGTAAAAATAAAGTTTACAAACCTGGCAGCACCTCCTGTTCCCGGCTCTTCCTCCTCTGAGGAGCCGACCTCCACCACTGAAGGTCCAGTGGCAACCTCTTCCTCCTCCACAGGCTCCGACACCTTGGCCCAGGTCCCTCTATTAAGCCTCACACTCTTCTTTTTTTTTCTCCTTCACAAAAAACCAACCCACAAAAACATCCAAACAAAACACACCCACCAACAATCACCAACCAGCCAAAACAAAACAGCCAAACCAACATGTCAAACACAGCTAAAACACATCAAACAAAACCAAACATCCAGCCAGCCACAACACACACGCTCTCTCTCCACACTGTCAGGGTTTGGTGGGAAGAAAAGGGGACACTCACCCACACCAGAGTCCTCAAACACACTTGTAGCTAAGCTCGCCCTGATAAGGAGAACTCCACTCCTTCACGCATTCAGGGGAAAGGAATTGGCGGAGTGCAGGATAAGGGGGGTAGGTCTAAGAAGTGGGGATAGGGTCCCGAGGGAAGGCCAAAGGAGGGGATAGGACTTCACTCAGGATCACAGGAATAGGTAGTGAATAGGTAGTTCCAGGAGGAAACACACAAACTTTCAGTAACATGCACACAATAGCACCCCCCCACACACAGACACTCAAGGAAGCAATACCAAACCCACAGCACAAAGCAACAACAAATATCCACACAGGAGAAAGGAGGGGGCCGGTCTCTCAGAGAACTGATCACCGGAAAGGCTAAGCAGGTCTAACTGCCTTTTATAAGGGATGCTCCTCCCTCTTCCCCAGCCATGCCCGCAATCTAGCTGAACGACGCACAGGTGGATCGGTGTTGGTTTCTGGGACAATAGGTATCAGCTGATCCAACACCTGCCTTTCTGTCTCTTGGTCATTCACAGGGGCAGAGCTATGGTTAGTCTTCCCAAAGGGACTACAACCTGGATAATAAATGCCCTGATGCCCCTCCCTCACCTTTCTCTTCCTACCCCTAGCCCCCCGCCCAGCAGCCCACCGTCCCACACCCAAATACCTGACAGTACCTCCCCCTGCAAAAGGGGCAATGATGGGCCAGACTTGTACGGGAACAGGCGGTAGAAGCGACAAACAAGACGTGGGGCATATACATTCACTGCTGGTTCCCAGGACTGCTCCACAGAGCCGAAGCCCTCCCAGTCCACAAGGTATTGCAACTTGCCTCTATAGAGGTGTGAGTTCAGGATGGCGTGAGTTCAGGATAGCCTGTAACTCGTATTTTGGTTCCGCGGCCACAGTCATTGTCAGTGATGGAGGGGCCCAAGTTGAAAATAAGGGTGGTTCATAAGACTTGAATAGGGAAACGTGAAAAGTCAGATGGATTTTCATATGAGCAGGAAGTTGAAGGGTGTAGGTCACATTGTTAATTTTCCATACATTAGGAAAAGGCCCCATGTATTTATCATCCAATTTCCGTGAAGGTTGGAGAGATGCATAATGGCAATGGTTCACCCAGACCAGATCCCCTATCTGTATGGGGTGGGAGAGCATTGCGACGATGTTGATAGGCGTACTTTTTATATTGACATCAAGCTTCCGTAAGGAATTGATGCATCTGACGATGGATGGACATCAGCTCCTGGGCCAAGGCACCAGCTGCGGGCACTGTAGAGGAAGGGAGATCTGGGAAGCACAATCGAGGATGGAAGCCATAAGTGACATAGAATGGAGAATTCCCTAAGGAGGCGTTGGGGGCATTGTTATACGTAAATTCAGCTAGAGCAAGGTATTTCATCCAATCATCTTGCACAAAGTTAGTGTATACGCGAAGTTATTGTTCCACTGCTTGATTCATGCATTCAACTTGCCCATTACTCTGAGGGTGATAAGCCGTAGTGGGTTGTAATTCCACATTAAGGAGGGCAAAAATACCCTTCCAAAATTTATCAGTAAATTGAGTTCCCCTGTCTTAAACAATTTCCTTCAGTAAGCCGTGCAGTTTTACCACATTTTGTACCAATAGCATTACTGTTTGTTGCGCTGTGGACAATCCTTGACATGGAATAAAATGCCCCAATTTGGTGCACCAACATGAGAATAGTGTTGAAACCTTGCAAAGGTGGTAGTTCAACAATAAAGTCTACCGCCACACACTGCCAGGGGCCTATGGGAACTGGGCAGACTTGGAGAAAACCCAAGGGCTTTTGATTCCTACCTTTAGTGCGGGCACACACAGCACACCCTTTAACATATTGGTACACATCCTGAGACATCTGTGGCCACCAAAATTGTCTAGTAGGGATGGGCGAACGTGGTTCGGTAGTTCGGTGTTCGGCCCGAACTCGGCCTGTTCCGACAACCAAACATGAACACGAACACGAACGCACCGAACGGACCGAACACCGAACACCGAAATGGCGAACACACCGAACGGAACCGAACACCGAACGACGAAAATGGCGAACACACCGAACAGAACCGAACACCGAACTACAAAATGGCCGAACAGTTCGTTCAATTCGAATCGCGTTCGGTTGTGTTCGGGTGGCTAAAACATGGTCTTCTGTCAGGTCACTGGAAGGCCAAATGTAGCAGGGAGGGGGAAGTCATTTGACTCAGCTAGGAGCAGACTTCCAGGCACCAGGGGTGG
>QEPC01000755.1:734361-746819 GCA_003113815.1 Sphenodon punctatus | reverse complement strand
CCGAACGCGAACGCGCGAACCACCCGAACACCGAACGACCGAACACAAACGCACAACCCGATGGCGAACGAACCGAACGGCCGAACACGAACGTATGACCTGCCCGAACAACCGAACACGAACAGCCGAACACGAATGCTACCGAACCGAACGGGCGAACACGAACGCGAGGTACCACCGAACGACCGAACACGAACACATGAACCGAACGCGGCCGAACCGAACCGCCGAACACGAACACACGAACCGACCGCGGCCGAACCGAACGGCCGAACACGAACAGCGATCTGTTCGCCCATGCCTATTGTCTAGCCAATATTTGTAAAGTACATTTGGGTCCTGGGTGTCCGGCCAAGGGTGCATCATGGTGTAACCATAGAAGTCGCCGATGGGCTTTCTGAGGAACCACAATTTGCTTACTGTAATAGTACAGGGTACCTGTTTTTGTTCCTCCGGGAAGTAGAGGAATGGTTGCATCATCCTGCATCATCTTTTGAAAAGCTGGCAGAGCTACACTGCTAGCTATGATTACATTTGGGTTCAGGATCCTCTGACCTTGATCTAGCTTGGGTTCTGCAACATCAAAACTACGGGATATAGTATCTGCAATGATGTTCTTATGGCCGGATCTGTAAGAAATATGAAAGGTGAAGCAAGAAAAGAAGAGCGCCCAATGTGCTTGGCGAGTGTTCGAAATGCGTGCCTCTTGAAAGAAGGTCAGATTCTTATGATCTGTTATGACCTCAACAGTATGTATTGCACCTTCCAAATAATGTCTCCAAGTCCCAAAGACAGTCTTAATCGCCAACAATTCTTTATCTAAAATTGTATAATTTCTTTCTGCGCTTGTCAATTGGCGAGATTAAAAAGCACATGGCAACAGTCTTTGTGCTGTTAGATCTTATTGTAAAAATACTGCCCCTAGGGCTATATCAGAAGCATCTGTTTCTACTACATATGATTTTTTTTTATTTGGGTGAAGTAATATGGGGGCTTGCATGAACGCCTTTTTAAGCCTCATAAAGGACTGATCCTGTTCTTGCTCCCACTGGTAACGCTGTCCCTTCCTTAAAAGAAGAGTCAAAGGCTTCGTAACAAAAGCATAATTAGGGATATAGTAGTAATTGGAGGTTCCGAGAAAACATTGTAGCACTTTCACCAAAGAAGGAGGGGGCCATTGTATGATGGCTTTTACCTTAGTGTCATCCATAGCTATCCCTTGGGGGGTTATGATATATCCCCAAAACTCTACTGTATCTAAATGAAAGGCGCATTTTGATAATTTACAATATAACTTATTATCACGCAAGCATTGCAAGACCTTCTTGACATGTTTTTCATGTTCCACTATCGAGTTAGAATAAACAAGAATGTCATCAAGGTATGCTATAATGAAAACGTCCAACATATCCCTCAACACATCATTAATCAGATGCTGGAAGGAGGCCAGAGCATTGGCCAGGCCAAACGGCATCACACAGTACTCAAAGTGGCCATATCAAGTGCAAAAGGCCGTCTTCCACTCATCACCCTGCCACACTCGAAGAAGATTGTATGCTCCCTGCAAATCCAATTTCGTATGCACTGTCACTTTTTGTAACCAATTCACTAACTCAGGGATGAGGGGTTGGGGATATCGATTTTTGACAGTTATGGCATTGAGCCCCCTATAATCGATGCAGGGTCTCAGGTCCCCGTCTTTCTTGGGGACAAAAAATAAAGGTGCACCAGCAGGGTACTTAGAGTGATGTATAAAACCTCATTGAAGGTTTTCTTCTTTATAGGTTTTTAAGGTCTGTAATTCAGGTTCAGATAAGGCATAAATACGACCATACGGAGGTTCCTTACCGGGTAGAAGGTCTACTGGACAATCGTACGGTCTTCTGGGTGGTAATGTTGCAGCTTGTTGTTCATTAAACACATCAGCGTAGTCCTCATATATGGGTGGTAAGGTCCCTACTGCATTCAGAATGGTAGATGCAACAGTTGAAATCACTGGAGAAGGCAGTATACAATGCTATTTACACTGAACAGAGGAAAAAATTACCTGCTGTTTCTCCCAATTGATACTGGCATTATGGAATCAAAGCCAAGGAGCCCCTAGTATCACAGGAAATGTGGGAGAACAAATGACACCAAATTGTAATACTTCCTGATGTCGCCCCACCATTGCCCATAGGGGAGAGGTCTGTTCCTGTAAGGGGCCTGACGTAAGAAGGGACCCCTCTATAGTATACACGGCCTCGGCTTCTGGTCTTTCAACAGGAGGGAACTGATGCCTCCTAGCAAAGTTTTGATCGACAAAATTACCTGATGCCCCTGAATCTAAGGGGGCCCATGTCACACAGGAGGAATCTGCGTCTTTTTTCAAGGTGATAGGGATCTGCAAGTGGTCAGGGTTTGTGAGTGGTTTGATTAATCCCGGGATGACCCCTGTAATTCCTGGGATTTGGCATTTCCCGACTCCTGTCTAGGGGTGGGGACCATGGGACAGTCTTTGTCAAAATGGCCCGCCTTACCACAATAGAAGCACAGGTGTTTAACTCATCATTGCTCTTTTCAGGCTTTAGACAAGGGGCCTCTAAAGGCGCCTACCTGCATAGGTTCACTCTCATGACCTTTTCCCAGTTCTACCTTCCAAACCCCATATCCAACTTTAAACGATAACCCTCGATTCCCCTCTTGTCGTCTCTCTCTCGTACGTTCAGATAGACACTCGTCCATCTGAATGGTCAGGATTACTAATTCACTCCAAGTTGGGGGAAATAGCTGAATGAGCTAACTCATTCTTCAATTCCACATTAAGTCCTTTTCGAAACAAAACCCTCCATACTGAGTCAGACCAAGCCAGTTCTATGGCTAATTGCTGAAAATTCATAACATATTCCCGCAAACTCCCTTTCCCTGATGTAAGGAAAGGATAGTGGTCTCGGCATCCCTAATTCTATGGGGGTGATCAAACAAAAATGTAAACTGCTTAACAAACTCATCGTAATTGGCCAACATGGGGTCACGACTCGTGAGCATAGGAGTAGCCCAGGTTAAGGCTATACCTTCTAATAGGGATGGGCGAACAGATCGCGGTTCGGGTTCGGCCGTTCGGTTCGGCTGCGTTCGGTTCGGCCGTTTGGTTCGTTCATTCGTTTCGGATTTGTTCGGTTCGTTCGTTCGGTTCATTCGTTCAGTTCGTTTGCCGAGTTCGGGTTCGGATGTTCGGTTCGTTCATCCAAACAGGCTGTTCGGTTAGGCCATTCGGCTGTTCGGTTCGGCTGTTCGGCTGTTCGGTTCATCCGTTCGTCCATTCGGGAAGTGTTGTTATGGGTTTGTTTGTTTTTAATATTTTTTTTTGTTTTTTATTGGGTTTTCTTTTGTTATTTATTTGGTTTTTTGGTTTTTATATGGGGTTTTCTTGGTTTTTTAAATCTAATATTATATATATCTGTCTACACTAAATCTAACCGCTATTAACTATTCTAAATGCTCTGAAGTAAATGGATTATCTAATAACTACACAGACCTACTCCTACAAACACTAAAACTAAATCACTAATGCTATCTCTATCACTAAGGTAACTCCTACAACTGTCTTCATCTATCTATCTATCCCCCCCATCCCATATCCATATCCATATATATATATATGTATCCATATATATATATATATATGTATATGGATATATATGGATATATATACATCCATATATCCATATATATGGATATATATATGGATATATATGGATATATATACATCCAATATATATGGGATGGGGGGGGAATCTTCACAAATAGAAGAGGAGTCTGTAGTGAAATACATACATTACATACTCAATGAGTCTGTACAGTGCATAAAACAAGGTTTCAGTTTATGGTTTAAGTTTCATTTCATTACAAAAGTGAAATGAAACTTAAAGCAATCTAAAAATCCTACTCAACACCTGCTGTTCAGGAACAGTGACTAGCTCAGAAGGTGTTGGGAAGTGGGGAGGCAGATAATTAGTTTCGTTTCTTGCAAGCCTCTCCACCCCTGGTGCCTGGAAGTCTGCTCCTCAGTGACTGACACCTCCCTGTCATGTTTGACCTGCCAGTGAACCTTTTTTTGCCACCCGAACTCATCCAAACGCGATCCAAACTGACCGAACTGTTCGGTCATTTCGCCATTCGGTGTTCGGTTTGTTCGGTATGTTCGGTATGTTCGGGTTCGGGTTCGGTCGTCCGAACAGTTCGAGTTCGGGCCGAACTCCAAACTTCCGAACCGCGTTCGCCCATCCCTACCTTCTAAATGTCCAATGATAAAGGAGACTTTAAGTCTATCGTTATGGTAGGTCTAGGGTTGCATAGAAAAGGCCAATTCACATAAGGCTAGAAAGCTCTGAAATTTCTTCCTATCCCTTCCAAACTTATCTATCTTAATGCCTTTGGGTTCTCGCCTACTAGGGTTTAGTGGACTCAAAGGGGGCACAGGAAGTGCTGCTCCTGTGGGTCCAGGAAGCACACGAGGTGATACTGGTGCCTGCACCACCTGGGCGGCTAACTGCATTTTCAGACTGGCTATTTCTGCAGCCTGATTACTAATTTCAAGAGCCATGGCTTGTACTGTACGAGCCAAATCATCTAAATCTGCAAAACCTTCCATCCTAAACAAGGACACAATGCGGGTGAGAAGGGCTGGTGATTCTATTGGGGTTTGGTGGGAAGAAAAGGGGACACTCACCCACACCAGAGTCCTCAAACACACTTGTAGCTAAGAAAGCTCTCGGTAGTCCCTTAAGGTCTGTATATCAAGCAAAAGTTAGTGTTGGACCGGACTCATCAGAGAGCACTGGTGGTCTCGCCCTGATAAGGAGAACTCCACTCCTTCATGCACACAGGGGAAAGGAATTGGTGGAGTTCAGGGTAAGGGAAGTAGGTCTAGGAAGTGGGGGTAGGGTCCCGAGGGAATGCCAAAGGAGCAGATAGGACTTCGCTCAGGATCACAGGAATAGGTAGTGAATCCAGGAGGGAAAACACAAACTTTCAATAACACGCACACACACACACACACACACACAGACACTCAAGGAAGAAATACCAAACCCACAGCACAAAGCAACAACAAATATCCACACACGAGAAAGGAGGGGGCCGGTCTCACAGAGAACTGATCACCAGCAAGGCTAAGCAGGTCTGACTGCCTTTTTTAAGGGAGGCTCCTCCCCCTTGCCCAGCCATGCCCGCAATCTAGCTGAACGATGCACAGGTGGATCGGTGTTGGTTTCTGGGGCAATAGGTATCAGCTGATCCAGCACCTGTCTGTCTCTTGGTCATTCACAGGGGCAGAGCTATGGTCAGTCTTCCCAAAGGGACTACAACCTGGAGAGTCAATGCCCTGATGCCCCTCTCTCACCTTTCTCTTCCTACCCCTAGCCCCCCAGCCTTCAGCCCACCATCCTGTACCCTAATACCTGACACACACAAGCTACACACACACTCGAATTTCCAGTTTTCAGTTTCGACACGATCACAGGATCACGCAATACCTAGACCGATTTCCGAACAACTGAACTGAACTCTACCGAACCAAATGACTAAACCAAAACTTGGTTCCCAGACCGAACGCCCGAACCCAAATTCGGCTCCTGAACCGAATGACCGAACGACTGAATGACCGAATGACTGAACCACGATCTGTTCACACATCCCTACTGCCCTTCACACTTCAGTTGTCACAGACCCTCTGTAAACCAAGGAGGTCTGCGGCACCAATGCTCCAGCGGACACCTAGGAGCCATCTGATTGATGGCCTCTGTCAGCATGATTTTCCAAAAAACTACGAGTTCATTGAATGAACGGTCATCAATATCATAGGGTAACTCCCCGAGAGCATTCTAGAACATCCCTGGTTCCATAAGTTTCCCCGGGGCGAATAGGTTCTGTACCTTTCTGGGGGCAGATGTGCACGCTGCCAGGAGACAGTCCCACTGGAGGTAATGATTCATCCATGACAAGGGCTCGGCTGATTAGGGGTGTGCAATAGGCAACCATGTCATGTTTGTTTGTTTGTTTGTTTTTTTGTTTTTTTGTTTGTTTTGTTTTGTTTTTCAAAAATGTACTGTTCATTATCATTATTAACAACAATGTTGCTTTTGTTGTCATTATCAGTTTTGTTATCATTTTTGTTATAGTTTTTGATATTGTTTTCATTATCAGTATCGATATCAGTATCAATATTCATTATCGTTATTGATTATGATTATGATTATGATTATTTATTATAAGCATTTATATAGTGCCAGCGATGTACCTAGCGCTTACAAAGAATAAGATAGACATGGTCCTTGCTTGAGAACTTACAATCTAAAGACAGGGGGAGGGGAGACAGGGAAGGGGAAAACATAGGGAGAGACAAGGGATGCGACATTCATGAGGATGCAAGAGCTCAGTTACACGTGCTTGGCTTGGTTACAGTAAATTGGGAGTTTGCAGATAACAGGTGCTTAGCAGGAGTTAGGAAGGGCAGAGTGGAAGAGGTGGGTTTTGAGGAGGGACTTGAAGGGGTGGAGGGTGGGGCAAGGTGGACGAGGACAGGGAGGGAGTTCCAGGCATGTGGGGCAGTGAGGGAGAAGGGACAAAGGTGATTGTGGGAGCACGGGCGGCGTGGGAGGGTGAGGGAGGGGATGGAAGTGGAGCAGAGTGCTTGATCAGGGGTTCAGAGGGAGATCAGGGCAGAGAGGTAGGGGGAGCAAGGTTCTGAGGAGCTTTGTAAGTGAAGATGAGGAGCTTGTGCAGAATACACCCGGGAAGATGGAGTAAGTGGAGAGGAGAGGCTCCATGTGGTCAAAGTGATGGGCTAGGTGGATAATCCTGGCAGCAGAGTCTTGAACAGAGATAAGTGAAGAAATCTGGGAGCGGGGAAGGCCAGCGAGGAGGAGGTTACAATAGTCAAGGTGTGAGATGACTAGGGCGTGGATGAGAGTTTTGGCAGAGGAGACAGACAGAAAAGGNTGGGCGGCTAACTGCATTTTCAGACTGGCTATTTCTGCAGCCTGATTACTAATTTCAAGAGCCATGGCTTGTACTGTACGAGCCAAATCATCTAAATCTGCAAAACCTTCCATCCTAAACAAGGACACAATGCGGGTGAGAAGGGCTGGTGATTCTATTGGGGTTTGGTGGGAAGAAAAGGGGACACTCACCCACACCAGAGTCCTCAAACACACTTGTAGCTAAGAAAGCTCTCGGTAGTCCCTTAAGGTCTGTATATCAAGCAAAAGTTAGTGTTGGACCGGACTCATCAGAGAGCACTGGTGGTCTCGCCCTGATAAGGAGAACTCCACTCCTTCATGCACACAGGGGAAAGGAATTGGTGGAGTTCAGGGTAAGGGAAGTAGGTCTAGGAAGTGGGCTTAGGGTCCCGAGGGAATGCCAAAGGAGCAGATAGGACTTCGCTCAGGATCACAGGAATAGGTAGTGAATCCAGGAGGGAAAACACAAACTTTCAATAACACGCACACACACACACACACACACACAGACACTCAAGGAAGAAATACCAAACCCACAGCACAAAGCAACAACAAATATCCACACACGAGAAAGGAGGGGGCCGGTCTCACAGAGAACTGATCACCAGCAAGGCTAAGCAGGTCTGACTGCCTTTTTTAAGGGAGGCTCCTCCCCCTTGCCCAGCCATGCCCGCAATCTAGCTGAACGATGCACAGGTGGATCGGTGTTGGTTTCTGGGGCAATAGGTATCAGCTGATCCAGCACCTGTCTGTCTCTTGGTCATTCACAGGGGCAGAGCTATGGTCAGTCTTCCCAAAGGGACTACAACCTGGAGAGTCAATGCCCTGATGCCCCTCTCTCACCTTTCTCTTCCTACCCCTAGCCCCCCAGCCTTCAGCCCACCATCCTGTACCCTAATACCTGACACACACAAGCTACACACACACTCGAATTTCCAGTTTTCAGTTTCGACACGATCACAGGATCACGCAATACCTAGACCGATTTCCGAACAACTGAACTGAACTCTACCGAACCAAATGACTAAACCAAAACTTGGTTCCCAGACCGAACGCCCGAACCCAAATTCGGCTCCTGAACCGAATGACCGAACGACTGAATGACCGAATGACTGAACCACGATCTGTTCACACATCCCTACTGCCCTTCACACTTCAGTTGTCACAGACCCTCTGTAAACCAAGGAGGTCTGCGGCACCAATGCTCCAGCGGAAACCTAGGAGCCATCTGATTGATGGCCTCTGTCAGCATGATTTTCCAAAAAACTACGAGTTCATTGAATGAACGGTCATCAATATCATAGGGTAACTCCCCGAGAGCATTCTAGAACATCCCTGGTTCCATAAGTTTCCCCGGGGCGAATAGGTTCTGTACCTTTCTGGGGGCAGATGTGCACGCTGCCAGGAGACAGTCCCACTGGAGGTAATGATTCATCCATGACAAGGGCTCGGCTGATTAGGGGTGTGCAATAGGCAACCATGTCATGTTTGTTTGTTTGTTTGTTTTTTTGTTTTTTTGTTTGTTTTGTTTTGTTTTTCAAAAATGTACTGTTCATTATCATTATTAACAACAATGTTGCTTTTGTTGTCATTATCAGTTTTGTTATCATTTTTGTTATAGTTTTTGATATTGTTTTCATTATCAGTATCGATATCAGTATCAATATTCATTATCGTTATTGATTATGATTATGATTATGATTATTTATTATAAGCATTTATATAGTGCCAGCGATGTACCTAGCGCTTACAAAGAATAAGATAGACATGGTCCTTGCTTGAGAACTTACAATCTAAAGACAGGGGGAGGGGAGACAGGGAAGGGGAAAACATAGGGAGAGACAAGGGATGCGACATTCATGAGGATGCAAGAGCTCAGTTACACGTGCTTGGCTTGGTTACAGTAAATTGGGAGTTTGCAGATAACAGGTGCTTAGCAGGAGTTAGGAAGGGCAGAGTGGAAGAGGTGGGTTTTGAGGAGGGACTTGAAGGGGTGGAGGGTGGGGCAAGGTGGACGAGGACAGGGAGGGAGTTCCAGGCATGTGGGGCAGTGAGGGAGAAGGGACAAAGGTGATTGTGGGAGCACGGGCGGCGTGGGAGGGTGAGGGAGGGGATGGAAGTGGAGCAGAGTGCTTGATCAGGGGTTCAGAGGGAGATCAGGGCAGAGAGGTAGGGGGAGCAAGGTTCTGAGGAGCTTTGTAAGTGAAGATGAGGAGCTTGTGCAGAATACACCCGGGAAGATGGAGTAAGTGGAGAGGAGAGGCTCCATGTGGTCAAAGTGATGGGCTAGGTGGATAATCCTGGCAGCAGAGTCTTGAACAGAGATAAGTGAAGAAATCTGGGAGCGGGGAAGGCCAGCGAGGAGGAGGTTACAATAGTCAAGGTGTGAGATGACTAGGGCGTGGATGAGAGTTTTGGCAGAGGAGACAGACAGANGAGGAGGAGGTTACAATAGTCAAGGTGTGAGATGACTAGGGCGTGGATGAGAGTTTTGGCAGAGGAGACAGACAGAAAAGGGCAGATTTTGGCAATGTGAAGGGAGAAGCAGCAGGATTTGGTCACGGAGTGAATGTAGCGTTTGAAGGTAAGGTGCGAGTCGAAGATGAGCCCAAGCTGCAATCTTGGGGTCAGGGAGGACGGAGACCCCATCAACAGTAATTGACAGGGAAGAGGGAGATGCAGGACTAGGAGGGAAGAAAAGGAGTTCAGTGTTCACCATCTTCAGTTTGAGTTGACATTGAGACATGCAGGTGGAGATATCGGAGAGACAGTTGGTGAGATGAGTTTGAAGAGAGGGGGAGAGGGAAGGAGTGGAGAGATAGAGTTGAGTGTCATCATCATATAGGTGGTATTGGAAATGGTTGGAGGCAATGATTTTGCCTAGAGATTGGGTGTAGATAGAGAAGAGGAGAGGACCAAGGACGGAGCCTTGAGGAACCCTGACCAAGAGGGGTAGGGAGGAGGGGGAGGAGTTAGGAAGAGATACATTGAAGGAGTGATCAGAAAGATAGGAAGAGAAAAAGTAGAGGAAAGAGTCCTGGAATCCAAGGGAGTGGAGCGATTCAAGCAGGAGAGAGTGGTCAACAGTGTCAAAAGCAGCAGAGAGATCAAGGAGGACCAGAATAGAGTAAAGGTGGTTGAAATTAACCACAAGAAGATTGTTGTTGATCTTAGCTAGAGTGGTTTCAGTGGAGTGAAGGGGGTGGAAGCCAGATTGCAGGGGGTCAAGGGAGGAGTTGGCGGAGAGGAGGTCGAGGCAACAGGAGTAAACAACCAGTTCAAGGAGCTTGGAAGCAAATGGGAGGAGCAAGACAGGACGGTAATTAGAGGGTTCAGAGGGATCCATAGTGGACTTTTTAAGGATGGGGGAGACAGTGGTGTGTTTAAAGGCAGAGGGGACAGAGCCGGTAGAGAGGGAGAGGTTGATGATGTACAGGAGGGGAGGGGCAATGGTGGAGGCAATGGAGGTCAGGAAGCGGGAAGGAATGGGTTCCATGGGGCAAGTGGAGGGGTTGGAGGAGGAGACCATGGAGGAGATTTTCTCAAGGGAGGCGGGAGGGAAGGAAACAGGAGAGAGATGGGGGGAGGAGGGAGAGAGGGGGAGTAGCAGGAGGAGAGGACTTGGAAGTGATATCCAGGTGGTTCTTGTCAAACTTAGAGGTGAAAAAGCGAGCAAGATCCTGAGCCAGGAGAGAAGAGGGAGGCGGAGCACAGGTTTTTTTTAGAAGGGAGTCAAAGGTGGGAAAGAGGCGGCAAGGGTCCCAGGAGCAGGACTTAATGTGGGAGGCATAGTACTGCTGTCTATTGGTACCGTCTCAAACAAAGATATTTTTTTTGTATTGGTATCATTATTGATTCCCGTGCACAACTAATATTTAAAAATATTTTAAAAATAAAAATATTTAAAATATTTTTTAAAATATTTATTTATTTCGTGGCATTTTATGTCGCCCCCTCATGCCCATGGCATCTAAGGGAGACGAGAATTGTCTATAATATATATACTATATCTAATCTGTACTACCTATCTTTATATAATGTAAAGGTGGGAGAAGGGCAGGGAAAGGGAGAAAGTAAAATGAAGGTTATGAGGAAGGAAAGGTATTGGTGATAATACAATGAGGGCTAGGGAGGATTTTTTTTTGTGCAAGCACCACAGTTCTATAAATGGAACCTGACAAGCTGAGCTCTCAGAGAAGGGAGAGAAAAATCTGGCCCTCCATTATAAAGGGTTGCAGTGCCCTCCTCCAGAGCCCCCCTGATTGGTTGTGGGAGACAGCAGGCATTGAGCAATCACCGAGTGCCATGAGACTGCTGGGGCCTACTTGCACTGCTCAATGGCCAGGGATACATCCATCAGATACTGCTGAGCTGCTTGCCCCTCCCAACACAGACAAAGTTCACGAGTTCAACCTTTTTAAGACTCTGAGATGTCTGCTCCCTCCTCCCCTCTCCATATTTTCCCTTCAAAACCCAACTGCCACAGCACTAATAATAACGACAATGATAAAGACGTTATCATTTTTTGTATAATTTTGTATAATTTTGGTATCGTTTTTGGTATCGTTATTGTTATCAATATCTTTATCATTATCAATGTCAATATTGTTATCAGTATTCTCGGTTGTCATTTTTTGTATTCTCAGTTGTCATTTTTATTATTGTTGTTATTATTCTCGGTTGTAGTTTTTGACAAATGACAATTTTCATTATCATTATTGTAATAACAAAAACAACATGCACACCCCTACCGCTGATACCTTCCCCCCACTAACGGGTCCCCTGCTCCAAGGCCAGTGCAAAAAAATCAGGTCCCGGGTATGCCCTCCCCATCATGTGTCGGGCCGATGACCCTTTGAGACAAGTCCACGGTTGCCATGGTGGCCATGAACTCACAATCTGCCCCTTCAAGACTGGCATCAGCATTCAGCATAGTTGTTGAAATCCCCCAAGACCAAGGTGTTTGGGGAGCGCAACACCACCTCCAACACTAGCTTGGCTAGAGTGTGTAGTGTCACATTTCTGTCACTCTTTTCATAAATAGGAAGAAAGGCTATGTTTCCCAGCTGCACTAAACATACTGGATTGGACCTTTCTCTCCTAAATATATAAATTGAGTTTTACACTTACTTTGAAGTCCAACTAGCAAAGGAAGTATTGTAAATGACAATACATTTATGATAAGGGAACATGAGACTTTTGTATTATAAAAATGTATGCAAAGTTTACTTAAATATAAATAGAAAGCATCAGTATCTTAGATTGAATGGTATGATGGCCAATCAAAGTTACATGATCTTAAAACATTTCTATCTTAAGAAAAAGCTTGTAAAAGCTTAACATTTGCACAATTCATTGGCTCAAAGATATCAAGAAATTATATCTTACATACAGTCCAGATCCATCCCTTTGCCATAAAGATGTTGAATGAGAAAGAAACCCAATAATATTTAGGAT
>QEPC01000755.1:714792-734053 GCA_003113815.1 Sphenodon punctatus | reverse complement strand
ATTAACCACAAGAAGATTGTTGTTGATCTTAGCTAGAGTGGTTTCAGTGGAGTGAAGGGGGTGGAAGCCAGATTGCAGGGGGTCAAGGGAGGAGTTGGCGGAGAGGAGGTCGAGGCAACAGGAGTAAACAACCAGTTCAAGGAGCTTGGAAGCAAATGGGAGGAGCAAGACAGGACGGTAATTAGAGGGTTCAGAGGGATCCATAGTGGACTTTTTAAGGATGGGGGAGACAGTGGTGTGTTTAAAGGCAGAGGGGACAGAGCCGGTAGAGAGGGAGAGGTTGATGATGTACAGGAGGGGAGGGGCAATGGTGGAGGCAATGGAGGTCAGGAAGCGGGAAGGAATGGGCTCCATGGGGCAAGTGGAGGGGTTGGAGGAGGAGACCATGGAGGAGATTTTCTCAAGGGAGGCGGGAGGGAAGGAAACAGGAGAGAGATGGGGGGAGGAGGGAGAGAGGGGGAGTAGCAGGAGGAGAGGACTTGGAAGTGATATCCAGGTGGTTCTTGTCAAACTTAGAGGTGAAAAAGCGAGCAAGATCCTGAGCCAGGAGAGAAGAGGGAGGCGGAGCACAGGATTTTTTTAGAAGGGAGTCAAAGGTGGGAAAGAGGCGGCAAGGGTCCCAGGAGCAGGACTTAATGTGGGAGGCATAGTACTGCTGTCTATTGGTACCGTCTCAAACAAAGATATTTTTTTTGTATTGGTATCATTATTGATTCCCGTGCACAACTAATATTTAAAAATATTTTAAAAATAAAAATATTTAAAATATTTTTTAAAATATTTATTTATTTCGTGGCATTTTATGTCGCCCCCTCATGCCCATGGCATCTAAGGGAGACGAGAATTGTCTATAATATATATACTATATCTAATCTGTACTACCTATCTTTATATAATGTAAAGGTGGGAGAAGGGCAGGGAAAGGGAGAAAGTAAAATGAAGGTTATGAGGAAGGAAAGGTATTGGTGATAATACAATGAGGGCTAGGGAGGATTTTTTTTTGTGCAAGCACCACAGTTCTATAAATGGAACCTGACAAGCTGAGCTCTAAGAGAAGGGAGAGAAAAATCTGGCCCTCCATTATAAAGGGTTGCAGTGCCCTCCTCCAGAGCCCCCCTGATTGGTTGTGGGAGACAGCAGGCATTGAGCAATCACCGAGTGCCATGAGACTGCTGGGGCCTACTTGCACTGCTCAATGGCCAGGGATACATCCATCAGATACTGCTGAGCTGCTTGCCCCTCCCAACACAGACAAAGTTCACGAGTTCAACCTTTTTAAGACTCTGAGATGTCTGCTCCCTCCTCCCCTCTCCATATTTTCCCTTCAAAACCCAACTGCCACAGCACTAATAATAACGACAATGATAAAGACGTTATCATTTTTTGTATAATTTTGTATAATTTTGGTATCGTTTTTGGTATCGTTATTGTTATCAATATCTTTATCATTATCAATGTCAATATTGTTATCAGTATTCTCGGTTGTCATTTTTTGTATTCTCAGTTGTCATTTTTATTATTGTTGTTATTATTCTCGGTTGTAGTTTTTGACAAATGACAATTTTCATTATCATTATTGTAATAACAAAAACAACATGCACACCCCTACCGCTGATACCTTCCCCCCACTAACGGGTCCCCTGCTCCAAGGCCAGTGCAAAAAAATCAGGTCCCGGGTATGCCCTCCCCATCATGTGTCGGGCCGATGACCCTTTGAGACAAGTCCACGGTTGCCATGGTGGCCATGAACTCACAATCTGCCCCTTCAAGACTGGCATCAGCATTCAGCATAGTTGTTGAAATCCCCCAAGACCAAGGTGTTTGGGGAGCGCAACACCACCTCCAACACTAGCTTGGCTAGAGTGTGTAGTGTCACATTTCTGTCACTCTTTTCATAAATAGGAAGAAAGGCTATGTTTCCCAGCTGCACTAAACATACTGGATTGGACCTTTCTCTCCTAAATATATAAATTGAGTTTTACACTTACTTTGAAGTCCAACTAGCAAAGGAAGTATTGTAAATGACAATACATTTATGATAAGGGAACATGAGACTTTTGTATTATAAAAATGTATGCAAAGTTTACTTAAATATAAATAGAAAGCATCAGTATCTTAGATTGAATGGTATGATGGCCAATCAAAGTTACATGATCTTAAAACATTTCTATCTTAAGAAAAAGCTTGTAAAAGCTTAACATTTGCACAATTCATTGGCTCAAAGATATCAAGAAATTATATCTTACATACAGTCCAGATCCATCCCTTTGCCATAAAGATGTTGAATGAGAAAGAAACCCAATAATATTTAGGATTTCAGTCTGAAAATCATCTCTTTGTGTCTTTCCTTTTAAAGGATTGATTACTAGGGGAGTTTCTATCCTTAGGTTGTCATAAATGACATCAGATACACGTCAGTCAGTAAGGAGATACACTGGATTCTAATTGGCTCTTGTAAAGAGACCAATAAAAGTTTTGACTTTCCTCAAGCTCTGAAATGAAGAGAGGCTTTGTATTTTTTATCTGATATAATTGTCAGATAACAGAGAGAAAATCCAGACCTTTCAATATTTATCTCAACCATAAATTTAATAAATATGTTGGCTGGAAAGAACTAACAAGATACTCCTCTCCAGTCTAGGAGATATCTTATGAATAGAACTATCTGTCAATTAGACACCTAGAGATAACACTCCAGACTCCTAGGCTAGGAGAAAATCTTAAGTAAATCAAAAGAAGTCAGAATAGGAATGGGCCTCTTTATGGCCTTAGCTTAGACCAGAGGGAAAGTTTCAGAGAGCCTGTTTTATGGCTTGACCATTTGGTGGTTTCCCTAGTAACAGCCAATTGTCATTTGGGAAGCTTAGAAAAAACACAAAGGAATGTGCTTTTTATCGGCCTAGCTATTCACAAAAGCTGATTCTAAAAAATCTATGATGTAAGTCACAATTTAGCTTACATTAAAACAGAAAGTTAACATATAAAGACTCTAAGTTAATACATTTAAACACAGATAGCCAAAATATCTTAGGTTTATAATTGAAAATACATGACAGTAGGGATGTTGTTGTACAGGTCGGTGCACGGTATATCAGAAGCATCCTTAATTTGTCTCCCGACAAATCAATCACAAGTTGGAGGCCCTGAATACCTGATATATCCTGCACCAGATACTTCCTCATGATCCATGAATCCCTAATAATTATGGCTACACCGACTCCACCATCATCCCTCTGACCGTGGCTGGTGCTGCACAGAGTACCCAGATGGAACAAGGTCTGTCAAAACAGGTCCTGATTCAGTGTTCAACCAGGTCTCTGTGATACACACAAGGTCAGCTGCATACTCCAGGATCAGCTGCCAGACAGTTGTTGATTTATTTCTAACTGACTTTGCATTCAGCAGCAACAGCTTCAGGCCAGGGGTCCTCTGATCGTGAACCACCCTATTGCCTGCTTGGGGGAAAGCAAGAGGAACAGGCATCAAACACCTGTCCCATCTTATGATGATGGCCAGAAATTTCTATATGTCTTTAAAAAGTAATCTTCCTGTACAGGTCAATATGCAAACGTAGGTGTTGTCAGATGTGATGGTGGCCAGCTTTATCACACTTTATCACGTTTTACTCCGCAGGCCACTGTCACATTAGAAAACACCCACCAAATGTTAGCACAGGATAGATTCTGACCATAGTGGCATCTAGCCCAAGTTGTGACTCAGGGAAGTCCCTGAGTCCCAACCCAGGCTACCCGCCACCATGTGGGCAGGGACCTGGATGGATCCTGGTAGCAATGCCGGTCCCACTTCAGAATGGGTAAGTCCACTTGTCCACAGCTCTTCGGTGCCATCCTATCACATATTTCTTTTATTAACCATTAATGTTGGGCATTATCCTAATCCTAATGAAACTCTGAGTCCAGTGACAGAGGAATAATTGAAATGCTTCTATCCAGCAATTCATTGCATAAGGACATCCAGTTGTTTCTTTCTGAATAGTATGAAAAAACCTGGGCAAGCTGTTTATTTAACAACCCTTTCATAATTTCCCTCTATGTAGATCCACTCACTAGCAACTCAGCAGTAGAGTGAGATTTCAAGAATAAACCCTATATTCAAACCTTCATCTCACACCTGCCTAGTAACTCCACGCAGGAAACTGTTTTATGGTTTCTTTCAGAGTACAATAGATTCTTTTTAAAGTCATTTGGGATTAGGGGTGAATGCAAAATTCTGCAGATTCCAATTTTTGATCAGAATGGGCCAGTTCATTTGTTCTGATTGAAAACCTGTACCAGTAACATTTCATTTGATTCTGATCAGATTCAGATGAAATATAATTTTTTTAAAGTGGCTTTCATGCACAATGTTGTGTATGTGTGTGTGTGTTGGCGGGTGTCATTATTTTTTTATTATTATTATTTTTGTTCAGGAATTCCAGTCAAGAAAATTATAGCTGTTCCACTTTTGTGGATATGTTCTGCAAAAATGGAACAGCTATTTTGAACCACCACTATTTTGGATAAAGCTCTTATTTACAACAACACGTGGCTATGAGATATCAGAACTTAAAGCTGAAATATTACTAGCAATAGAATAAGTAGTGACTGGCCCAGATGGACTATTGTCCTGCTGGGTGTTGCTGGGCAATTTGTTAATTTTGGGGGTGGGGGGAGGGGAAGAACAAGAAATACCTTTTCATCAAGTGGATTATTTTAAATTGGTGTGAGAATGTGCAGATGTTTTTGGTATGCAAGAAGTCATATTCATGGACAGAAGGCTGAAATCACATTCAAAATCTACTTATCACGCTGATCTGCAATTTTTCATATTGTTACCACCTACAAATATGTGGACTGTGGAGACACACACACATGCATATAAAATCATATTAAAGGTGGGAATTATAGCTTGCAGCAAACATTAAATGGAAAAAAAGTATAACTTCTGTAAATTCAGCAATATATCCCCATTCTGAGATGTTAATGAGGTGGAAAATTAAAAGAGATAACAGTACATAGTATTTGCTATTTTCAACCACTAAAGTGCCTTATTTTACTCCTCCTAAGATTTTATTAGCAAGAAGGTTTTATTAGCAAGAAGGGTAAAAAAAAAATGGAGTCCACTGTAACCCGCTTTTGCCCATGTGCCACTGCCATACGTGTTGTTGGGCTGCCAGAAGTTAGCTCAAACTGACCCTGGGTGTCTTGGTGACTAGCCTGGGCTCTCACCTTGGCAAATGGCTGAGGCCACAGCCTGAGCTACAGCCCACCTGACTGGACCACAGCAGACTTCAGTGGGCGATCACATTTGTTTAGCCCACTGTTCCCAGCCCAGTCCAGTGGGCTGCCATGACTGGCCACCATGGCAGTCTGTGATTGGCTGCTATGGCTGTCCATCATTGTGGGAGATGGGGCACGGGAGTGGCATGGGTGAGGAGTGGATGCTGGCATGTCTGTTTGGCTGCTGTCTGGGCTGGACCAACCAGGCAGCAGGACGGCTCTTCCAACCACACTCGCCTGTATCCAGTGGTCTGAAATGACCCCGACCATGTCAGCAGCGGGGTACCAACCCAGGTTGGGTCATAATGGTGGTGTGCCACCATCACTTTTGTTTTTACCCAAAGTATACTATGCTCCTTATGTAAAGTGTAAAAGCAAAAGTTAGCTCTTTGGGGGACAAAGCTAAAACATTTGTTGCACCTCTGGGAAGATGTATGTGTTGATTATTTTATTCTGGTAGAGGATGAGACCACAGAGTGCATGAAGACATGAAATGGATACCAATACTATAAAATGGCTCTACAGTTTAGGCATCTGACTCTTGAGAAAATTAAAAAGCCATGGGATAGGAGGTAGTGTTTTGCTATGGATTGGTAACTGGTTAAAGGATAGGAAGCAAAGAGTGGGGATAAATGGCCAGGTTTCACAATCAGGGGTGGCTGGTGGGTGTTGAGGTTGGAGGGGCAGTAAGGCTGGCCGGCAGGTCAGTGGGCAGAGCCAGGGCAATGGTGGGCGGAGCCAGGGCAATAGTAGACGGCATAACCCAGCAGCAAGGAGTTCCAAGGGTTAATGTTGGATGGCTATTACATTACTTAATCAAGCAATTTAAGTTAGGTTAGGCAGGTTTAAAAGCAGGCAGACAACCTTAAACCTCACTTACAAGGAGTTTCAGCAAAGACACACACACACGCAGCAGAGGTTAAGAATGCTGCTTCAGAAAGAGGGGACTTGCTGCATGTATATTAGAGGGACCCCAATCCCTGCTTCAGAAGTCCCTTCTGAAGGAGTATTTTTGCCCTCTGCAGCATGTGTGTGTGTGTGTGTGTGTGTTGGGGGGAAATTTCAAGGCCCATGAATCACCAGACTCACAGGTACATCTTGGGATCTCAAAAGCACCCCATTTCCTGCATTGTGAACGCACAGCTTAAGCTCGCCAGACTCACAGGTACATCTCGGGATCTCAAAAGCACCCCATTTCCAGCATTGTGAACACACAATTAAGCTCGTCAGACCACAGGTACATCTCGGGATCTCAAAAGCAGCCCATTTCCAGCATTGTGAAAACACCTAACTTCTTAAGATCGCCAGACTGCAAGTTACATCTCAGGATTTCCAAAGCACCAAATTTCCAGCATTGTGAACATACCTAACTTCCCAAGATCACCAGACTGTCAGTTACATCTCGGGATTTCAAAAGCTCACTTTTTCAGAAGCATCACATTTACAGCATTTAATACTCCACATCATGACATCAAGTGAACAAAAACCACATTCCAACTCCCACCCCCATGTGCCCCTCACTCCGCATCCACAGCAGCCACAGCGTAACCCTCACAGCCAATGCCTGTCTATACAAACTACTTTGCAGCAGCAGGGAGCAGCAGTGAAAAAACAAAGGGATCATTTTAAAAAAGAGTAGTCAGTGCCACACAACCAGTGGACCCACAAATTTACAAAATGTCATAATGGGGGTGCGGGGTGTGAGGGAAAAAGCCTATGGGGATGGGGTGCAGGGTGTGAAGGAAAAAGCCTATGGGGATGGGGTGTGGGGTGGGAGGGGAAAAGGCTATGGGAATGGGGTGCAGGGGGGAGGGTGCAGGTAGGGGGGGATGGGAGGGACATCTTACCTGCTGGCTCCAAAGTGTTCGCTGTTGTCCCTATCAGGAATCGCCTCCGCTGCTGGTGGCTTAGGCACCGCAGTGGCGGGAATCCCAGGTGAAAGACACAGCGGAGGGAAGCCACGCCCCCTAAGAGCGGAGAGCAGCGGCAAGGTGCAGGCTCATGCACATGGGGGCAACAGCAGAAAGCCATGCCCCCAGGAAGCGCTGAACAGCACGGGGACACAAGCCCATGCCCCCATGCGCAGGGGCGGGGCCAAGCAGAGCAACACCCTGCAGAACAAACTGAGGCAGGGCAATCAAACACATTGCACTGTTCGGCATGACTACATGTGCGTGGGGGCGGGGACCCCACTATTTAAGGCCAGGTAGAGCACTCTCACACTGCCGGTGATCTGCAGTGCTGTGAGACTGGCCCCGAGCATCTTGGTGGAACGGAGAGAAAGCTAAGTGGTGACCTTTGTGATTATTGATTGTTGTAGAGTGGTTGTAAGGCGTGGGAACGTGGTGGTGTGTGGGTGTGTGGGTGAGTACAGGTTAGTGACATAGAGGAAGATAGGTTGTGTGCACTTGAAGATTACCCCTTGCCATTTGTGGGACTCCCTGCCTTGTGTTTTCCTGTGTCTACCCTCCTACTCCCCACTCCCGCATGCCTAGGCCCTTTCCCTTCCTCTCCTCACAGAACCACACATCCCCCTGTTCCCCAGCACCGCGAGTGTGGGTGAGGGTGGTGGGTCTGCGTGGGTGCAGGTGCGAGTGGGGCTGTGTGAAGGGGCTTCACACAGGGCATGTTGACTCTGGATCCCCAATGATGATAAGGCCCATATTCCATTAGGGACTTCTCAGCCACCTTATATCCTGAGGGGTAGTTTTCCTGCATGGTGGAGCCCCAGTAAGGGTGACCCTCAGAGTGTGTTGTGCGTATGTGGGCTAGGTCTGTGGAAATCCCCCCTTGAACTCCTACCCATCCATAATAGTCCCGGGCTGTAGGCGGGCGGGGGGGAACTTTAGGGGGAACTGTAAGCTCTCCAACAGCGCGCCGCCAGCCATGTTGAGCATGTAAGGCAGGAAGCAGTGCACATGTACGCTGATCCCTGCCTCAGGCACCCAGCCCAAGGCATCTCACCAGGCTGCTTTCAGCAAGCGTCCTGGTGAGAGTTTTTCTTGCACCCATTGAGCGCAATGGAAAGGCTAGCCCCTCCCTACACAGCACGTCCTATACGTACTGTGAACTGAGGAGCTCAGCCACCCAAATCAGGTTTTCAGTAGAAAACGCTGTTTGGGCTTAGCTTTTTAGTCCCTTCTGGGAGAACTGACAGCGCCACAGCAGCCAGAGGAGCCTGGCTGCTGCGGCGCTGTTAGAAGCAGCGGCGTGGGTTTTTTTTTAACCGGCTTTAAAGCGGTGGTGGCGGGCCCTCAGCACTTGTGGGGAAGTGGCCCAAACCACCTGGGGGGCCTGCCACCACTGTTCACAATGGAGGTTTGTAAAAAGTGGTGTGTCCCACGGATCTGTACTGGGACCAGTTCTTTTCGATGTATTCATTAATGATCTGGAAAAGGGTGTTAAGAGTGAGGTGATCAAATTTGCAGATGACACCAAGTTATTCAGATTAGTCAGAACATGAGCAGACTGTGAGGACCTGCAGCAAGATCTTACAAGACTGAGTGCATGGGCATCTAAATGGCAGATGAGCTTTAATGTGGACAAGTGCAAAGTGATGCATATAGGGAAAAATAATCCTAATTATGAGTACACAGTGCTGGGTACTAAGCTAGGAGTTACCACTCAGGAAAAGGATCTGGGAGTGATTGTGGATAATACACTGAAATCCTCAAATCAGTGTGCCGCAGTGGTCAAAAAAGGAATAGAATGTTAGGAATTATTCACAAGGGAATAGATAGTGATGGGGAAACAGAACTGAGTTCGGAAATTCAGTTTTCGTTTGGTTTGGTTCAGTTTGAAAATTCGGTTCGGTTTGGTTCGGAAGTTTGGTTTGGTCAACCGAACTATTCGAGTTCGGTCCAACCTCTGAACTTCCAAACAAAGTTTGGAAATTCAAACCCCATTGAACTAAATGGAATATTATCTTTTAGGGATGGGTGAACAGAGCCGAGTTCGGAAATACGGTTCGACAATCGAGTTAGGTTTGGAAGTTCAGTTTGGTCGACCAAACTGGTCGAGTTCGGTATGAACTCTGAACTTCCGAACCGCGTTCTCCCATCCCTAGGAATAGAGAATAAAACTGAGGATGTCATAATGCCTCTATGCAAATCAATGGTGCAACCGCACTTTGAATATTGTGTGCAGTTCTGGTCACCCCATCTCAAAAAAGATATAGTGGAACTAAAAAAAGTACAGAGAAGGGCATCAAAAATGATCCAGCGTATGGAACAGCACCCATATGAGGAGACGCTTGATAGGTTGGGGCTCTTCAGCTTGGAAAAGAGACGGCTGAGAGGAGGTATGATAGAGGTCTATAAAATCATGAGTGGTGTGGAACTTGTAAACAGGGAAAGGTTATTTACCCTCTCAACTAGTACTAAAACTAGGGGACACTCAATGAAACTCACAGGTGGCAGAGTAAAAACATACAAAAGAAAGAATTTTTTCACTCAGAGTACAATTAGGTTGTGGAATTTACTGCCAGGGGAGGTGGTCAAGGCCAGCAGTATAGCTGAGTTTAAAAGAGGTTTGGACAAGTTTCTGGAAGATAGTTCCATTAGCAGCTATTAGCCAGATAGGATTGGGGATCAAAACCCTTTACTGTCAGGAGCCTGGGGATGACCCACAGGGAACGGATAGCATGGTGACCTTTTAGGTGCTTCTCCCAGGCCCCCATGACTGGCCACTGTTGGAGGCAGGATGCTGGGCACGATAGACCATTGGTCTGACCCAGTATGGCACTTCTTATGTTATGTTCTTAATTGCTGCGGTAAAATAATAAACCTTGGGCGCATTCTGACGTGCGTTTAAATCGCACAGCCGCGGCGGCGGCATCATGTGATTTAAAGCACCGCGCACTTCTGGGTTGGTGTGAATGCACCAATTAAGCCTAACGTGAACTGTTGGAGTGTGGTTTTAAAAGCTGCTCAGAGCAGCTTCCAAAACCGCACTTCAACAGTTTGCATTAGGCTGAAATGTGCGAGGTCGGTGCATTCACACCAACCCGGAAGTGCGCAGTGCTTTAAATCGCATGATGCCGCCGCTGTGGCTGTGCAATTTAAACGCACATCTGAATTAGCCCCTTGTATTCAGTATAAAATCAGGATGATTTGTCTTATCAGTGTAAACTTCGCTAAGGAGGATCGCTTGGGTGGAGGTGTAGAATCTGTGCAAATTGGAAGTAAATCAAATGAAAAGCAAGAAGTTTATCAAAGTATTGCAATACAGCCTGCCTGCATTGCCATGCTCCCTAGCTTATCAGATCCAAAATAAATCACAACTCCAGCTGGGGAATAAATATGACCTTTCTCAGGTCTTATTCTCCTGTCTTTCTTATGTTCTTGAAGAAAATCTGCATATTTGTTCTCCCAAAAAGATATCTGAAGTCATCCACCATTAAGAACTTCAGTTATTCATTTCTTCGCTTTAGTATTTTGGTTGTTTTGGTACTTGTTACATTGCTCACTTAACAATACTATTTGGTAGAGGTTTTTTTATTTGAAAAGGGAATTAGTTCAAATACATCCGTTACAATTAAAAAAACAAAACAAAACACCCCACCAAGTAGTACCACCAAATAGTACCACCAAAGTGAATGAATTATCAAATTACAAAAATGACCAAGATACCAAATATGAAAATGCCAAAACAAAGTTTTGAAACTGTAAATGAACTAGGACATGAATATTGCTTTAGTATCCCCTTTGCTAAAAATGTATTCAAATGTGTTGAATTTGATATTCACTTTGAATAATCATTTAAGCCCTAGTGTTTGAAAGGCTAGACTATGGTCTAACAATTTAAAATTAAACTATGGTCTAATTTCTACTAAACCATCACCAACTCTCCCTTTTCTCCCCCCACCTACTTCTCCTAGATTGACTGTAACCAAGCCGAACACGTTGACCAGACCCTCCTCAACATTGTAAATGGACCCTTGTCTCTCCCTATGTTCTCCTCTCTAGATTTTAAGCCCCTCGGTGGAGGAACCGCTCTCTAAATTAATGATGTTTCAGTTGTAGGAGCATTGCTGGTATAATCAATACTTATTAATAAAGAATTAAAAGACTTGCTTCTTTGAAGATGTTGTGCACAAGGGTAACTGTGGTCTCTGATGTAAAACTGTCTCCTCGCTCTTCCTCTGCTCCTCTCTTCTGAACAGCACAAAGTGCCTGCTTCCTCTGGAAAGGTTGGCATGAACTGACCCACCAGTCAACAATGGAACTATCACCTTGGAAACCAACTAAAACAATGGAATGGATGACAAAGTCACTCTGGAAACCAGGAAAAACAGTGTGTTTCAAGATAAGTGAAGAACCTGTCAACAACTGACATCCTGCTTAGACCTAAGCAGGCTTATGTCAGATTTTGGCTGCGGCTATTGGCCAAGCAGGAGATAGTCCTCTCGGTCCAATGTCTCAGGGAGGAATTAACATCTATGGGGATCCATTCATATGCTTGGGTGATTTATCTTGGTGGATAATTAGAGAGATAGGATTCTCCTGTGAGTTTTTTCCAGGGGAACGGACTGCAGGCTATCGAGTCCGAGGTAATGCAGAGAATCCCTTGCTGGTCTCCTTTGCTTTCACCTGTCCCCCCCCCCCCCTTGTTGCAATCCAAAACTCTGCTGCCAAGGTCATTCACTCTGCCTGTTGCTTCGACGATGTGCAGCCTCTCCTCTTCTCTCTTCACTGGGTCCCCCTTCCTGAACGTATCCTGTTTAAACTCCTGGTGTTCACGTTAAAAACACTCCACAACCAAGCTCCCCCTTACATCTCGGACCTAATCTCCCCACGCACTCCTGCACGCGCTCTCCGCTCTTCCTCTGTTCCCTCCCTCACTCTCCCTTGTTTCTCCTGCTCACCTAACCACCTTCGACCCTTCTCCGTCACTGCTCCCCATGCCTGGAACTCCCTCCCTCCCCACATCCACCTTGTCCCTCCCTCCAGTCCTTCAAATCCCTCCTCAAGACCCACTTTTTCCTCGCCGCCTTTCCCAATGCCTGCTAGTCATTCCCCATATGCTTACTGTCTGCCCTCCTCTGCAGACTGTTGCAACCAACTTGATTGTAACCAAGCCAAGCACATGCACCTGAGACTTTGCATCGACCTGAATGTTTGTTTGTCTTCACCCCTTTCTCTCCCACTGTCCCCTCTCCCTGTCTCCCCCTCCTTGTCTTTTAAATTGTAAACCACCGGCAGGGACCATGTCTATTTCTATGTTCTGTACAGGGCCAGGCACATGGTTGGTGCTATATAAATGTTAATAATAATAATAATAATAATAATAATAATAATAATAATAATAATAATAATAAATATTTCCCAAGTTGGTTCATTGGATTTAATGCTAGAAGGGAACTACTATGATCATCTGCTCTGCTCTGACCACCTGTACAACATAAAGTCATAGAGCTCGAAGGGACCTCAAGGATCAATCTAATCTAGCTCCCTGAAGCAATACAGAATTCAATGTACCCAAACATAGGCCACTTTTACACAAGACAAATTTTGTGCATGATTGATGAAAAACGCATGTGTTTTAATGCTCATTTAAATACCAAAACCGTTTTAAATGTGCATTTGCCATGATCATGTAAAACCCAAAACCATTTTGAATGTGGTTTTGTCTGATCAAAACCTGTTTTGAGCCCCTTTGATGATCAGGGGATGCCTGTTTTAAAAAATGTGCAAAACGCGCATTTACAAAATCACATTAAATGTTTCTCATCTAAAAGCACCCATAGGGTATAGAATTCAACCTTTGACTCCTATGTCACATGCAAAAGTGTTAGCACAATTTGTTGTGTTTCTATGGGCCTTTTTGCATCCCCCGGTGCCATATGTGTGGATGGGTGGTGACGTCCATGCGATCGGCACGGTGGGTGTAGGGGGATGGGGAGGCATCCATTTGAATGCCCCAGCCAGTGGGTGTGGGTGCGTGTGCACTCCTGCGCTCCACCCACCTCCACCCATCACCCATGCCTTTGCGTAGAGATGGGTGGAGGTAGGTGGAGGTCCATGGGAATGCACTCCCACGCACCATCCTCCCATCACAATACCCCCTCCCATCCTACCCCATTCACCTGCACCCATTTGAAAAGGGCTAATGTAAGGTAGAATATTGGGTATAAAAAGTCCTTTTCTCTGTGCATGTATTTGGGGGGAAAAATCTTCAAAACAGACAGGACAGCATTATGAGATTGTCTTAGTAATTATGCCATCCCACATGCTCCCTCGTTCCACCATAGTCTCTGCCAGTTAGGAGGCACCGCAGTGAGTTCATTACAAAGCATGCTCCACAGCATGATAGCAAAACCTTCCCCATAGAAACTTTCCCTCCCCAGAAAGATTTCCTGTGGCAGAGTATGCTTATCAAGGAATACTACTTCTCCCACATGCTGGGCCAGCCGGGGTAAGGGTTGGTGTATTGCATTTTTCTTCTGAAGTGACAATGCCTTTCTGTTTCTGGTTTACTTGCATTTATATTAAATGCTTTGGTAGCAAATGTTTCTCTTTCCCTCTCCTGTTTGATGTTACTTCACAGAATTTAGAAGAAAAAAGCCCTTTGAAAAACAATTATCTCGAAACGATGTTCTTCACAGCTTTCGACTTTCAATCTTCAGCACTAGAGGCAAGCCAGAAAAATAGATGTAGCAAACACAAAGAGTAATCAAGAAATTCTCTACTATTTTTTTTTTTAAAGCCAGAGTAGAGGAATCCTGCCGATAATTGTAGCACATCCTTGATCTGGCTTTTGGACTGAATAAATTGAAATGAATAAAAATATTTAATACAAATCTGAAGCTAAAAAAATCAGCCTTTCTCTCAATTGGTACTGCACTAATCTCATTCACAGTTAGAGCTGGAACAGGTAACTAAATTGTTATTCATGGGGCATTGTACTTTACTGACTTTCTGTTTACTGTCCTGTTACCATTATCACCTTTCCAAGATACCAACATTCTGCATTACTGAGTTTCCATTTTACTTCCAGGTTTCTATCCATTTGTAGAGAAGTACAGAATAAAGCAGAGTAACACAGTTGATGACAGACCAACTAAATCCACCCCAACCTACAGAGAATGTAGACAAAAATGACAGTATTGTATTGGTATTGTATTGGGAACAGAAATTGACCAAAAAAACAGCAAACAGTAAATGGTAACCCAAGAAACCAATAAACATGAGCAGTAAAAGAGGAATTAGAAACTTGATTGGGAAGTTGACAGGACAGGTTTGCTCAGTTCATGATGTAACCGTGGATAGTAATGGCTACTGCAAATTCAACAAGAATTCACATTTGTGTGGATACTTTTTTCAGTTCTGCTTACAATGCAAGAGGTTAAATACTTGAAGTTATTGTCTAAGTTTCACAGCATACAGGGCTCAAATCAGCTCTCATAAAAGGCAATAGAAGTATTACTATTTCCTTCCATAGGATCTAGATAGAGAAGCATATGCAGAAAAATGGACAACATTCTGGAATCTTGTCCAAATCCTCAGTAGCCAGGCTTTGCATAGAAGGCCACAAAAACTTGGGAGGAACAAGCTTTCTCTATAATTTTGTAACAGTAAGAAAAATCCATGCTTCTTTCCTTATATTTCTCATTTCTCCAGTCCCAGCCTCTTCCCCAGTGAAGCAAGAGTGAGAGAGTCACTTTAGACCCTTACTCTGTGGCAAATAGAATATAATCCACTTTGATGCATCCTTGGTTTCATGCATTGGAAACTCACTAGCTTTACTATATCTGGGGCCATCTATGGATGGAAGGTTTGATAAAAGAGAAAGTATCTCATATATCACTCCCCTTTACTTTAGGCTAATTTCAATGCTCAGAGCAAGTTCATACATTCTAAAACATTTCACTCATGGATGCAAACAAACCTAAAACATGGGGAGTTGAAGGGACAAGGGGGAGGAGACATGGATTTTTATTAATTGGACCAGTGGTACATTCTGGAAGGGACGAACAGAATGCCTGAAAAAGTTTGAAAGGGCATAGCATCTTCAAGTCCTCACTTCTGGTGATGATGACCATGATCACAGTACTCCTGGATAGCTGAGTAATTGGACAATAGAAGCCGAAGTCAAAGAATCATAGAATTGTAGGTTTATAAGGGAACCCTAAGTCATCTTGGGGAACCCCAAGTCATCTTGTTCATCCTCCTGCTTCAATACAGGGTACCCTCATAGTATTGAGAACAGATGTTTGTTCAGCCAGGTTTTGAAAACTTCTACGGAGGGAAATTCCAGGACCTTCTCCCTAGCTATTTATTTAATTATCCAATATTTCTTACAGTTAAGAAGTTTCTTCTAATATTTTAAATAAATCTTCATTGGTGCAATTTAAGAGTTAAGTAAGTTAGATCCAAAAGTATTACTTTAGTTTTGTTCATGTGTGTGTGTTAACATTTCAGTCTATTAAAGCAATGGCAATTAAAAAGAAAGAAAGATTGTAGGTGACATTTCCAGTGACTGACACTGTATTCCTTCCAAAAACCCTGCAGACATGATATTACTTTAATGGCACAGTTGCTATTTTCTTCCTTCCAAGCAATCATGATCGCAGTGGAAGTGACACTAAGAGAGGCAGCCACTGAAAATTGTATCTCAAGAGACAGAGATTTAATGGAACCAATTCAATTTACCTTTGACACAATAAAAACACTATTAAAAGTAACTAAAGCATATTCATAATAGAAACAACTTTTCTAATGTAAAATACCTCAGTGTTTTAGTCTTCGCACCAAGCAAAGCAAACTGCTTTACTTGCATGGATTTTGCTCAACTGAGGGTGTTTTTTAAACAAGAGTGGCAGGAGGGGGGGTGTCTGTGGTTGGTGCATGGGCTGGAGGCACGCAAAGCGCATGGGGAGGACTTCAGACAAGTGGATTCTACCATGGCTGCCCTGTCCAAGGAGGCAGTCACCCTGGCCCACACAGGGCACTCTGGATTTTTCAGGAGTGCTTTGTGCGTGGCCATGGGTGACCAGTGCATGGGTCACAGAAGCCTGCCTCCCAATGCACGAACTTCAAATGAGTGGTTGGATGCGTGGACATGGGGGTAGGGAGGTCATGCATGGATGCGTCTCATTTAAAAACACCTTATATCTTGTGCTAACAGGCCTATCAATGGTTGGGACACTGCATAGTTTTAAGACATCTCAAACTTACTCCTGATGTGTCATCTGTAAATTTCCCTGCTCCCAACATCCATTAATCACCTCTTTGGGCTAATCCTCCATGGAGGAGATAAGAGCTCGTGAAGGCTTAGATGGCACTAGGGGTGGGACTTTAGACAAAATCTTTGTTCTTGGTTTTATAGGTACCAGTTCTCTGCCTACCAGTTCTCCTGTTGGTTCTCGGTTCCCTCGGTATCGGATTTTTAACATTGAGGTTATCAGGTACTTTCTGTTCACAGAAATAGCGAAAGTCCCATCCCTAGAAGGCACTCATGGCCTTTAACTTCATGAGCCTCCTATCTTGAAGCCTCAGAACTCTAGACTTTTTCTCAGATATTACTGATTCAGATGCCAAACTCCTCTTCTTCACTGCAACCATTACAGATAAGAAGGGGTACAACGCATACAACTATCACCTCACTTCTACTAGAGTTTTCTCTTCTGCCAGTCCTGATTCTTGAATACTTCTAAAAGCACTGCACATTAGTTAAAAGCAGTGTACACCTTTTGAAGAAAGTTTTATTTCAGGATGTATTTCCTTCAAACATACTTTCTCCATTTTGACCTTGATATTTTAATCCTGATTTCCTATAGTAAGAAGGTAATGGTTATAGTTACGCAATCAATCAGTCTGCATCTTCTGATCCCCTTAATAGCTTCTGATCCTGCAATCCCAAAGGCCAGTTTCAACCAAATTTGATAGAGGGGCAGATAGTTTAGGGGGAAACAGGGATCAAAATTCCATAACAATATGTGCATCTGGAGGGGAGATAAAGCCCCCTTTGCAGCCAAAGTGTCCCCACTGACATTAACCACTGTCCTCTCTTGGGAAGTCAGATTTCATTAATTTGGATTCTTGCTGCATGAATCTTCTTGTTTTTATATTGTCTTGTACTATACGCAAACACACAGAAATATGCTCAAATTAAATACAATTATTTATTTATGCTTTAACCTGGATCTAAAATTTGCAGTTGGCTGCTTTGTCTACATTACCTAGTCCTAAAAGCTCCAAATGCTCATGCTCATCAGAATTAAGAACTACATCCACATTTTACAAGGTGGGTTCATCTCTACTTCTAGGAGGACATCCATCCTCAAGCTACTCCATGATCTCAACATATTGTGAGGCTTCTGAGGGACATAGTCTGATCTGTTGCCCCACTGGTGCTTTACTTTGTGAAAGGGCTACACAAACCTAAACTTCAAGGAAGCAGGAGAACCTGCCTCCTCGCTCTGCTGCTCATGTCATCTAAACTTTGGGTGAAAAAAAACAAGAGGGGGCGAACTTGATCCCCTGGCTGCCCTGTCACTGCAGCTGCCACTGAGTCCTTGGGGAGGGCAGTTCAAATGAGCTGTGCCCGCCAGAGAATCCAGGCGTGGGGGCTGGGGCGGTTGTGACAAGTCCCTCCTTGCTATGGATCAGCTGAGGAGCAATCCACATGGGACAGGACTCCCCGATCCCTGCTGCCCAACAGGATCTGGCCCCTGGGAGGAGCTCCTGCCAAACGGCTGATCGGGGGAGGGAGGGTTGTAGGAGTGTTGTCACCTGGGTCAGGTGAGTGTGCTCCTCCTCCGCTGATCAGCTGTTTGGCAGGCTAGGTGAGCATGTTCCTCCATGTCTGACCTTTGGACCTTGTCTTGTGGCTGAGCTCAGCAGGATTTAGCAGCCAGAAGGGTGCACATTAGCCCAGATAAACCCAGCTGGGCAAGCCTTAGCCTGGACTGTAACTCTGACCTTTTCCATAGAGATGTGCACAGTAACTCTCTTTAGTTTTTCTTATTAAGTACATTTTTATTATTAAAATGTCATTCATTTTTGTTAGATTTCGTTATTCTTTCTTGAGGCCCTCACAGATAGCATCATAACAGGGAGGGGAGTGTCACGGAGGAACATAGGGTCACACATGTGTGATACTGCGGTCTGCCGGGGGTGCCTTCCTGGAGGTCCCCCGTGTTAAGCGGGGGGCCACGATGGAGAGGGCATTCTCGGTAGTAGGACCGCAGCTGTGGAACTCCCTTCCGGAGGAAACTCGCCTGGCCCCTAGCCTGCTAACATTCCGGCGAAACTGTAAGACCTGGCTGTTCGCCCAGGCCTTTGGGAGGGAGGGTGAGTAGGGTGGGAGGTTTTAGTTCCCCCACCTATTTTAGAGTGGTTGTCTAGCCCTGTAAATTAATTATTTTTATAATATTTATGGTTATTTTAAATTGTTTTTATTGTATTTTAAAGATTGGTGGAAGCCTCCCCGAGCTGCATGGCAGGAGGGGTGGGGTAAAAATTTATAAATAAATAAATAAATAAATAAATACTGGCCTACATGTAGACTACAAGCCTAGTAAATATGTAAAGCAAAAGATGCAACATGTATGTAATGTTACAATTGAGAACTGTAAAATAAATCCAAATCAGGACTGTGATGCTGACGAAACTCCAGGAAATGCAAAGAGATAAAAAGAATGTGCATTGGGAACCCTGGCCAGACATAACCCTGGGGAGATGTAAATTGACCTTCGGGTTTGCCTGGGTTGCCTACGTGACAGACCTCATGTTTCTCCAAGGCGGGAAAGCCGAAACAAAGAGACCATGGAACGTACTTAAGCGAGGGCCATTAAGCCATCTTGTCTCTTGCTTGGTCAGAGCCATCTTGAGCACTCTCATCTGCATCCTGGATCCTGCCAGCCAGCAAGGCTGGAAACTATGGACTGAGACCAGGACTTTGCTTTCTAGCAACTCTAAGACTGAAGACCCAGTCGCTTACATCAAGGACTGAGAAGAACTTATGGACCTTGGTAGGGT
>QEPC01000755.1:676587-698389 GCA_003113815.1 Sphenodon punctatus | reverse complement strand
AATCATGTGCTGATTAAGTTGCAAAGCTTAATAAGTTGAGAAGCTGAATAAGTTGCAAAGCTAACAACTGAAAGCCACGGAGGGGGGGTCACAGTCACACTCCACCCACCCCTCTCCTGTCTGTTGCCGGTTGCCTTGCTGCTGCACTCCAGCCACCACGAGCGGCTGTGCTGCTACCACCAATCTAACAAAGTCTGGGCCCCGCACCTAGGTAATCAGAGAATTTGCTTCTGCAAAAAGGTCTGATAAAGTTAAATATACATACAACTAGGATCTGACGCAGTGTAACATCATTTTATCCGTACTTTTAAAAACTTTTTTCTTATAAAAGTAAATCGGCTGTCTGGGGAGTTGGCAAGCAATTGTACGACCGGGGAATTCCAAAGATCACACAGGGTCATTGTCTCTTGGAAGCTCCAGCTATAGGTTGATATTGCTAATATGCCAGCGATCCCTGGGGATGGGGAAGAGCAGCATCCAGCCATCGTCTCCAGCAGAACGCGGATGTTACTATGAATGTGTGACTCGAAGCCCTAGAGGGACGGGAGGCGATGGAGGAGCTCCAAGGACAGAAGATAAGCCCACCGGCCACTGCCTGAAACATTGTTGCAATGAATTGAGAAGAAGCGATTTGAGGCGTGGAATGCGGAAAGCTAGGCTAGCCTAGCATGGATGAAAGTAGCAGAACACACAGAGAAGGGCATTCAAGAACACACAGACCAGGGATGGGACCACGGGACCACGGGACATGCGAGGCGAGGGAGTCAGAGTACAACACAACTGGCACAACTGGCACAGAGGGGTGGGCGATGCGATCTGCGCCGCCCTGCTTAGGCGGGGGACGGGGAAGGCTGCCTGCAACTCCAGTGGTGCTGTCAGTGCTGATGAGCCTGCCTCCTCCTCATTCTCCTCCTCCATTCCAATCCTCTCTTTGCCGCCTACGATTCCTCCTACTCCTATCCCTCCTGCCTGGCTCCATCACCCATGTCCAGGTGCTGTACTGTGTCCAACCATGTCCAGTCCCACCAAGTTTAAATCTCCCTCCCTCCTAGGCTTGCACTGGTGCTCGTTGCCTAGCAGCGCCAGCGATGCAGGTTCTTAAACTTTCTTCACGGATATGTGAAGAAACTCCACGGATTTGATATACGTTAATGTAATAAGAAAGCATATTTTTAATAATTTAATAACAAAGCAAGCAACACAACACAGCAAGAATTATATTATTACAAAACAGTTAAACTACAACAACAATTTATTCAGATGATGGACATACTTACATAGTTACACTCAGGTTAGACTCAGTTACACTATGTAACATAATTACATAGTTACACTCAGGACTGGAAGCATCGCTTAAGCTTGTGATGCAGGTGATGGAGGGGTGTTATTCTCTTTCGTGTGTTTGTTGTCAGAAAAAAATACTACTAATAATAATTTATTATTCTAGGGTGCGAATCTAGATGCCTATGCTCTCTCAAAGTCATAGACATAGTCAGAGATGTGTGGTTTTGAAAACATACAATGCTTCAGTGGGCACTCACTGGCCGGTGGACACACTCCTACGGGGAAGCCTTTGTAGGCTGTGGGAGGGGACGTTTTTGTACTCTCCTATTTGTGAGAATGTGAGGAGGAGGGGACTCCGTCCGGGAGGGAGGGAGCCAGCCATTCCAAGAAGAACAGAAGGTTGTGCCACCTTTTAAACAAGGTTCTTCGAGATGGCTCCAAACATTCTCACACGCCCACCCAGACAGTTAACTTGGCTTGAAGTTCAAATTCTAGTAAAACAGCAATCTTGCCTGTGGGGGAGGGGACGGTTGTCTTCCGGCGGCATGCTGTATGACTCATTCAGTCAGCTCAGAAGACTTGCACCGAAGGTGGGGGGGAGGGTACGTAATGATGGCTAACACATTACAGAATACAGAGAAAACTGGGTAGAGTCACTCCAGCCAGCGGAGCCGCCGCCTATGCTCTATCAAACTCATTGATGTGTGGTTTTGATAACATACAAATGCTCAGGGCCCAGGGCTACTCCTATGGGGATGGGGATGGGATTGGAAGCCTTTGTAGGATGGGGGAGGGGACGTTTGCCTAGGGATGGATAATATGGGCGGCTACCATATTAAAAAAAAAAAGATATATAAATTTTTTTTAATGATATTTAACTTAAATAGAACAACCGGGATTTGAACACACGGGGAAGCCTTTGTAAGCCTTTGTACGGGGAACCTTTGTAAGTCCGGGAGGGAGGGAGCCAGCCATTCCAAGAAGAACAGAAGGTTGTGCCTCCTTGTAAACAAGGTTCTTCGAGATGGCTCCAAACATTCTCACACGCCCACCCAGACAGTTAACTTGGCTTGAAGTTCAAATTCTAGTAAAACAGCAATCTTGCCTGTGGGGGAGGGGACGGTTGTCTTCCGGCGGCATGCTGTATGACTCATTCAGTCAGCTCAGAAGACTTGCACCGAAGGTGGGGGGGAGGGTACGTAATGATGGCTAACACATTACAGAATACAGAGAAAACTGGGTAGAGTCACTCCAGCCAGCGGAGCCGCCGCCTATGCTCTATCAAACTCATTGATGTGTGGTTTTGATAACATACAAATGCTCAGGGCCCAGGGCTACTCCTATGGGGATGGGGATGGGAAGCCTTTGTAGGATGGGGGAGGGGACGTTTGCCTAGGGATGGATAATATGGGCGGCTACCATATTAAAAAAAAAAAGATATTTAACTCATTAATGTGTGGTTTTGATAACATACAAATGCTCAGGGCCCAGGGCTACTCCTATGGGGATGGGGATGGGAAGCCTTTGTAGGATGGGGGAGGGGACGTTTGCCTAGGGATGGATAATATGGGCGGCTACCATATTAAAAAAAAAAAGATATTTAACTCATATAGAACAACCGGGATTTGAACACACAGAATGTGAGCTAAGAATTGTATCACAAGCAGGAACCTTAACAGCTATGCTATTTACATAGTTACACTCGGGCAGCATTGCTTAAGTCATTGCTTAAGCATTGCTTAAGTCGTGAGCTTAAGTGGTGAATTTTTTTAAAGTTACACAGGTCACAACTAAAAACATGACGTTTGGACAAAAAACTTTTCTTTGCAGATCTTTACATAAAAAAACAATTTGAACAATAATAAAAAACACCGTTCCTTCAACTCCCAAAAAGAACATGTTGTACATGCATGTAGGTATGAGAAGAACGAGCGGTTACTGCGGTACAAAGAGAGACACACAGACAGTAGCACAGCACTAGCAGCAGTCAGCTCAGCGTCTCAGCGACAGCGTGAGACAGCGTGCATCACTCGCACAGCGGCGCTGCAGCGGCAGCACAAAATAGTACAGTATGACTCATACTCCCTTCGCGGAACCGCGATAAGTGCTCATGCCTGTGGCTCATATATTAAATTGGCGGAACGCGGGAAAAGACCGCTGATTGTATACGATAATGGTAATGATCAAGAAATCGGTGAAACACATACATGCCGCATCTGCGAATTCTTGTAGCGAAAGAAACGCAGAATCGCGGAGTACCGCGCGGAATTCTGTGAGGCGCAACGTGGGATGCAGAGGTTTAGGAATGGGATCGCGGAGCGGTAACAGCTGCTGCCGCATCAGCCCTACTCACAGATTGTCTCTGGGGAGGAGAGCAGGACCACTGGAGTACCAGAGTGTTTATCTCCAGGGAGAAAATGAGCTAAGAGAACTCCTCCAGTGTTGCAGGGAAGTCTCTCTCTAAAGGGGAGTGTTCTTCTCCACTCCAGAGACCAGTTGCTGAGGTGCCTCAGAGTTGTCCCTGACAGTCTTTGGCTGGCAGGAGGGGCCATGTGGATCACATGGCCTCGCCTGATTTAACGATATTATTTACATGTTTGAATAGCTGTCTGAATATGCAAGTAATATCTGCAAATGACATGGACATTCTCATATCTCTTATTCATCTGCTTAATTGGTTGTCTGGTTAACTCACTTCATCGGCAGTGCATGCACAGCACCAGTAATAATGAAATAACTGAACAAACAACCTGAAATAGCTGAAACAGGGATACATTTCAAAGCAGCTGAATTTGACAAATAAGATATTTGACTCAGATATTCAGTTGCACGCTAAGTTGTGCTGCTTTAGAAGATAAACCGTCTCCTTTTCTGTTTTTCTCCTTCAAGTTAGGCAGGTCTATTTGATGTTAAGTTGGCAGCTGGATAGTGGTCCTAAATTCCTGAGGATGACAATAAAGACCAGTCATGAATTTTCTACTGGTCTCATTCTTTTAAGCCCGTTTTTTTTCCTTTGATGCATTTTTTCTCATTGATATTTCCTTTCTAAATGCCAGAATGTTATTGCAACACTGGGTGATTTCAGATGTTATGCGGCTCCGAATCACCACAGTGGATTCCCAGCAGTGGTGAACCAATCAACCACCCTCCCACGGTCAATAAAAGCCCCGAACAGATGTTACGGGAGCAGGACCACGGTGGGGTATCAGGCCGCCAGATCACGGTCTGGGGCCGGGCCGTGGTCAAAACTCCAGGAAGGCACCGGGGCGGCTCTTCCCAGCTGCTGCTGTGTGCCCTTTAAATCTCCCTGCCTGGCCTGTGTTGTTGCTCATTGCCTGGCAGCAACGTTGCGTGCTTTGTCCCCGGCTGGGAATCATTTTGTTTGATTCCGGTCGGTGATTGCTGTCCAGACATTACTTTTTTTTGTTTCCCCACTGGGAATCTCTTTGACCACGCTTTCGGAGATGGTCCGGGTCAGAGGTCTGGAAGCGTGGTTGATTTTGACCCCATGTGGGTATTGTCTGTGGTGAACATCTGGCGGCCACCGAATAGATGTTCAGGGCTGTTTGGCCCCGCTACGGGATTGTCTGTGGTTCACTGTGGTTGATTGTGATCTCATAACATCTGAAAATACCCACTGAAATTCCTAGGTGCCTTCATTCCCTTGACAGGCAGCTGAGCAACAGATTATGAAAATAGCCCAAATATATTTTCCAAATTCACTCAAACAATCTGCCAGAGAGTTGACTCTTGTCACCGTGATTTATGATTTCCTTAAAGGGCATGGCCTGACAACTGCTCCACAGCTGTGTCATATTTCACAGATAATCGTAAGGGGGCTTGTATTATCTTCTTTGGGCCTGTTTGATTCTGCACCAGATTAACTCCATTGACTTCAATAAAGCTATTTCTGAATCACTCTAGTTTACATGAGATTAGAATCATGCCACTTGTGTGGCCCAGCTCAGCTGTGACCTGTGCAAAAGTCTTACACCCAGGTAAAGTAGAAAACAAATACCACTAAAGTAGAATAGAAATATTCGGTACTTACTTTCCACCAGATTAAACCAATATGCCATTTCATATTCACAAATAGAATTTGCATGTTCAGACGCACAATCGAATATCAGAATAATCTTTCAATAGATAAGAAATTTGCATATCCATTTCATTCAGTAATTTCACTTATTTATATTTTGTCTCCAGTTATTCATTACCGTACTTGGTTTACTGAACTGAATATTCACTTTTGGTAGTTTCGCTTTGTTTCATTCAATTACTTCATTAATTTCATTATTTCATTTCATTATTCAGTGGTTTGTTAACTTTGATAGTACTATGCAGCACACTGACTACACTAGTACTTATCAGAGTTAATGAAGTACTTGACAACAAATATTTGGTTCAGTAAATAAAGCAGGATATGGATATTGCATCCTAGTCACTTTGTTGGAATTTTATCAAATATGCCAAACACAACAAATTTGATAAAGAGACAAAGTGGTTCAAATTATATCTTTTATTGGGCCAACTGTTGTTGGTGGATTCTGAATACTTGTTTTATTTACTTGTTTAGATTTTTACTCCACCCTACCCCTAAGGCTCAGGGCATCTTACATCATAAAACTAGATATACATACATAAGAGAGACAATACAACCTTTAAACCAATAATACACCCTCCTCCCCAGCCCAGCTCTACCTCTGCCCATTAAATAACCGGCTGAATAAATAGGTCTTACACTGCTTCTGGAAGAAACTCAAATAATTTTTAGCTGAACTTCCAGGGGAGGGAGTTCCAAAGCTGTGGACCAGCCACAAGGAACACCTCTCTGCGTGCCTGTTGGAACGTATGGACCTGGGCCAATGATGGCACTTTTAAGAGGGTTCTCTCAGCTTATCTTAGAGGCTGTGGAGGGACATAAAGAGGAAGGTGGTCCTTTAGATATGTATGGCCCATGCCATTTAAGGCTTTATAGATCAAAATCAGCAGCTTGAATTGTGCCAGTAACACTACTGTCAGGCAGTGCAGACTCTGAAGCACCGATGTAATGTGCTCCCAGTGACTCACCCCCATCAAAAGGTGGGCCACACCATTCTGCACAAACTGCAGCCCCGAACAGTGTTCAAGGGCAGTCTCACATAGAGTGCATTGCAGTATTCTAGCTTTGTGGTAATGAAGGCATGAATGACAGTGGCCACATCTCTATCGGAAAGAAAGGGACACAACCTTCTCACCAGATGGGGTTGGTGAAAGGCACTCCTGACCACCACCACAACCTGATGTTCCAGACACAGCTCCGGATCCAGGAGTACCCCAAAACTACAAATCTGAGTAACCAGGGGATGCTGTACTCCATAAATGGGTGTCCCAATACTCCCCCCCTCCCCTGTTACAGGGCCAGTCAACCAGTCTTGTCTGGATTCAGCTCCAGTTGCCTCACTCAAATCCAGTCACCAATGGCAGTAACAGTCAGGCACTGAATAAGCACTGAGATCGTAGGACATGGATTGGATGAAAAAGATAAATAGATTTGGGTGTCGTCTATCTACGCACATACATTGAACAGGAGGGAAGATCCTTAGGGACCTCAGAAAAGCGGGGGTGGGAGGATGATGAACAATCACCAATCACCACCAGCTGAAACTTCCCAGGCAGGAATGAGGGAACCACTTAAGAGCTGTCTCACAGACCGCAGTCATGTTGTCAACACCTTATGATTAACTGTATCAAAGGCTGCCAAAAGATCTAAGGGTCATCAGGGTACAGTTTTCCCTGTCAATCTCTCAGCGTAGATCATTGACCAAGGCTACAAGCGTAGTCTCAGTACTATACCCATGATGGAAGTCAGACTGATACAGGTCCAGGAATCTGATCCCCTGAAGCTGCTGGGCAACCACTCGCTCAATGACTTTTCCTAAAAAAGGGAGGTTAGAAACAGGGAAATAGCTGTCCAAAGAGTCAGTGTCAATCAATGGTTTATTGACTAGGAGCCACACCATAGTCCTTCAAAGCCAACCTATTTTATTTCAATTTGTATCCCACCCCTTTCCCTTATGCTCAGGGTAGCTCACATTTCTAACTTACTAACTTTAACAATTAACATTTAACCATTAATGTTAAACTAACTAACTCAACTAGTAATCCTCAAAACAATCCTGCGAGGTAGGTTAGACTGAGAGATCTGTGATGGACCTTAAAGTAAGTCTTGAACTAGGGGCCTCCCCCTATCTCCTGGTCCCAGTACTGCACTCTTAAAAACTACACCACACCTATGGCACAAGTCAAATGCCACCTGCACTCTAATTGCCTTGCCTCCTGCTTCATCCACCTCAGGTCCCCCGTGTATGAGGAGGACTGTGTTGATGCCATGGTGGAAGCAGGCCCCTGGGTATTATTGTATTGATGGTCTTGGGCAACATGAGATTCCACATACTATTGACAGGGTAGCTGACAAAATGTATTTTTTTAAAAAATTAAATAAATAAATTTTTTAAAAATTGTGCTACCCTTCCCGGAGACTCAGGGCAGGTCACAAACCATATAAACAGTTAAAACTAGTACCAAGAAAACCCTAAAAGATCCCCACCCTTCTCTACACCACCACAAAACCCACACAATCTCACCTCCTCATTCCCCATGCCCAACCCCCCTTACACCCCTACCCCAAAACCATCCTAATTCCCTATCCCCGACTGCCAAATGCCTTTCTGAACAAAGTCTTACACTGCCTCTGGAACACACTCAGGCTTGGGCTCAAGAAAACCTCTGGGGAATGGGAATTCCATTGCATTAGGTATATCCCCAAAAGAGTTCTGGAATCCAATTGGCTCCATTAGTCTCTGGGAGTGGACCAACCAAACTGGTCCACTACCTCAACAGGGGCACAGGACAGCAGGGACTCGGGCCCATAGAAGGTAATGATCCTAATGTGACAATGGCATCTTTGTGACACCCCCAATGATCAGAACCCAATTTTCAAGGCCAATGTAAAACATCAGATCCAATATGTGTCCTGTCTCATGTGTCAGGCCATATATTATCTGGGATAAGCCCATAGTTGTCATGGAGGCCATGAAATCCAGCTCCGGCCTTGAAAGGTTAGCCTTGGCATGAATGCTGAAGACACCCAAGACAATAAGGAAGAGCCTGCAGGCTCCTGGAGGGGGTGTGACCAGCTTCTGATCACACTTTTGCTGTGGAGGAGGCCCTTAGTGGGACCAGGAGAAATGGGGAGCAGGGGGTTGTTACGGGGTAGGTACTCCTTGCACACTTGCAGGTTCTGTGGGTAAAGGAAGGGGGTGGGAGGGGGAGTATCCTGAATCCCAGTGTGAGTGGGTTACAAGGAGGGACTGGGTTGGGGGCGCTTCCCCTTGGTGTGAGGGGGGGATGCCCTCAGGGAGTGGGGTGGGCAATGTATCCCCCAGTGAGAGGGGGGATGTGGGGGTCTCTCTCACCAGTCTGGTGGGACACCCTGTAGAGGGGGGGAGGGTGATGGGGGTGTTTTGCAATACAGGTTGTGACAGGCCGGGGGAGATATGGTCTGTGGGGGAGATCAGTTCCATCATTGAAGGTGGGCTGGTGCTTGGTCCCTGTTCTGCTCTTGGGTCCCCCAGCAGGAGGTGTGGTGATCAAGACAGAGAGGCCCCAGCCCTATTCTGGTGATGTTGAACGTGAGGTCGGTGGTAAATAAATCATCTACAGTCTGGGAGTTGATCCAGGACCAGGTGATCGACCTCGTGTGTATTACTGAGACCTGGCTGGACACTGAGTCGAGGCCTACCTTGGCTGACCTTGTTCCAGCTGGATATTCTGTGCAGCACTAGCCACGGCTGAAGGGACGGGTGGGTGGGGTGGGTGAGGGTGTAGCTGTTATTTTTAAGGAACAGTGGTCCATTTGGCAGTATCTGGTGCAGAATCCACCTGGGGTAGAGTGCCTCCTTCTGGTGTTTGATTTGGCTGGAGACAGTTTGGGAATGCTGCCGGTATACCGTACACCTACCTGTCCAGCTGCCCTACATGCCCTAGCTGAGCTGGTGGCAGAGGTGGACTTGAGGTCCCCAATGACTTTGGTTCTGGGGGACTTCAACATCCATGCTGACACTGGTCTTGTTGGAGCAGAGCATAGCCTGGGGGTGTGTGTGGAGTCTGCTAGTGAAGGATGTGCTGAAAGTGCCCTTGTCATGGTTGGATCATTATCTCCTTCGAACTCAGCTCCTGGCACATGTCTATCCCCAGAAAGGTGTGGAACCAGTTAAAGTCCACCCTCGCAGACTTATGGAATCGGTCTGGTTCCAGAATGCTCTGGGGGAAATACCCTCTGATCTTGATATCTGCCCACTCAATGACCTTGTTAGGTTTTGGAATGCCTGGCTATTGGAGGCCATTCACTGGGCGGCTCCCAGGTGTCTGCTTTCCAAACATCAGAGTCACAGGTCCCTGTGGTTCACGGAGGACCTGCAGCAGGTAAAATATGAGGGGAGGCGGTTAGAGCAACAGTGGCATCATATTCATGCTGAAGCCAACTGATTGCGGCATAGAGCCAGTTTAAAAGCCTATGCACTGGCTGTGCAGGCAGCAAAGAAAAAGTTCTTTGCTGCCATCATAGGGTCCACAAAATCTTGCCTGGCGGAGCTCTTCCGGGTGGTGAAGGGGTTGGTCAGTCCAGCCTCCCTCCACCTGAAAGTGGAGGTTTCCTGGGCCCACTGTGATAGGTTTATTGATTTTTTCATGGATAAAATCACTTGCATTCACCATGACTTCACCGCCACAGTTAATACAGTTGGGGAACCAGAGGCTATGAATGCCCCAGCTTCTCCTGTTTTGTGGGATCAATTTCAGTCAGCCGATGTGGGGGATATCCTGGGGGCTGTTAAGGCCACAACATGTGAATTAGATCCTTGCCCATCCTGGCTAGTTAAGGCCACCAGGGAGACGTTAGTGCTGGGGATGACATGGGTGATCGCCTCCCTTGAGGAGGGCAGGGTCCCATGGTCTCTTAAGAAGGCTGTGATGCGACCCTTGCTCAAAAAACCATCCCATTATGCTGATGCCCTTGCCAACTACCAGCCTGTCTCTAACCTTCTCTTTTTAGGGAAGGTTATTGAGCGGGTGGTGGACCAGGAGCTCTGGGACCATCTGGACTGGTTCGGTTTCCTGGACCCCTCTCAGTCTGACATTTGATCAAGATATGGCAGGGTGACTGCGCTTGTGGCCTTGGTTGATGACCTGCGCCATGCTTTAGACCAGGGGCAGTTGACCCGTCTGGTCTTTTTAGATCTGTCAGCTGCTTTCGATACCGTTGACCATGAGCTGCTGGTGACTTGGTTGTGGGATCATGCGGGGGTGGGTGGGACCGTTCTTGAATGGTTCATTTCATTCCTGACTGATAGGACTCACCGTGTGGACTTGGGTGACTGTACATCTGCTCCCTGGGATCTCATGTGTGGGGTCTCACAGGGTTCTATTCTGCCCACACACACCCTGTTCAACATGTATATGCAGCCTTTGGGTGAGGTCATGAGAGGGTTTGGCGTGTGTTGTCATCAATATGCCGATGATACTCAGCTCTATGTCTCATTTTCAACAGACTCAGGCCCTGCAGTCTCGTTGCTTACCTGATGTCTGACAGCTGTGGGGGCCTGGATGAGGGCAATCTGTCTGAAGTTGAATCTTGACAAGATGGAGGTGATGCTTGTGGGGAGGGCCGAGGAAGTTGAGGCCCCCATTTGTGATGGGCTGTGCCCTATCCTGGTTCCTTAAGTTCGTAGTCTGGGGATGCTCCTTGATTTGCAGCTCCACCTGGATGTCCAGGTGGCAGCTGTGGTGAGGAGTGCATTTGCCTAATTACATCTGGTGCGATGGTTACAGCTGTATGTCTCGGACTGTGACCTTGCCACCATCATCCTTGTCTTCATCACCTCGAAGCTTGATTACTGTAATGCGCTCTACGTGAGGCTACACAAGGTGATGGTCTGGAGGCTGCAACTGGTGCAGAATGCAATGTCCTGTCTCCTGATGGGAAAGGGCTGCTGCTGAGAGCACATAACACCAGTGCTCCATTCTCTGTACTGGTTGCTGGTTGTCTACCAGGCCCAACTCAAAGAGTTGGTGTTGACCTTTAAAGACCTACACAGCCTGGGCCACACCTACCTGCAGGACCGCCTCACTCCCCGGGTTCTGGAACGGCCATTGCGGTCAGTCGGGGACACCCTTTTGGAGGTCCCCCATGTTCAGCGGGGGGGGCCACATTGGAGAGGGCATTCTCAGTCACCGCACCTTGTCTGTGGAACTCCCTCCCGGCAGAGTTTCATTTGGCCCAGGGCCTTCCCTCCTTCAGATGTCAGTGTGAGACTTGGCTGTTCTGCCAGGCGTTTGGTGAGAGAGCCAGGTAGGGGAAGGGATGGAACAGCCCCTCCCTCCTTTAAGGGGGGAGCAGAACTGATGGGTTTATTGTTTTAAGTTGTATGTATTTTTAAAATGCTTTTATACTGTACTGCCTTTGGCAGAAGGGGGCGGGATAAAAAATCTTTAATAATAATAATAATAATAATAATAATAATAATAATAATAATAAAGTCTGGGCATCCTCAGTATTACCTCTGAGACCAACTCAGAAAGAGCGTGGTGGTCAGTAGGCAAGATTAGGCACTGGATACCTTTGATAGTAGGGCTGAAGCTGCAGCGGCTTTTACCATGCCATGATTCCTTTGCGCCATTTTGGAATTGCCTGCACCACACCACAGCGTTTCTACTGACATTCCTCTAATTCTACCGGCATTCTGCAAATTCAGAAACTATTGGAAAAATTGTGGAATTGTCGGAAATTGTCGGAAAACTGCTGTTCCGCTATTTTGTGGTGCCGGCGGAATGGCGGAAGTAGCAAAAATGGCATGTTTCTGCTATTTGTGAAGTCTGTGGAAGTAGCGGAATAAAATTAGCAGAACTGCGGAAGTAGAAGAATTAAACTAGCGGAATGAAAGCCCCTGCCATGCTATACCACTAATTGCGGAAACGCTGTTTCCGGCGGAAATAGCTACCACTGCGACTTTCCACTACAGCCCTATTCGATAGGCCATATTTTCCTTACAGATCACTGCCACTACACACAAACACACACCCTGACTTCTGATCCAATGTTGATGCTGTACAGAATACCCAGTTGGCACCAGCTGAGCCAAAAAAGGCCCAGCTGCATTGTCAAGAAAGGTCTCTGTAATACATGTAAGATCACTGGCTTCATCCTGAATACAATCAAAGACAATAGCTGTTTTATTTGCCACTGACCTTGTATTAAGCATCATCAGTGACAGATCGGGGTCCCTCCCTACTTGATTCAAACCTTATATATCCCAAGACAGGAATTGAGAGGGAAAAGGGAACAGGCACCAATTGCTTTCCCCTGTACTCATGATAACTTTTTCTCTGTCCCCTGCCACACCTCTCCCTGCCCAACATGACCCCAATAGGCTGCTCACTAACTCCTCTCCAACCCTTGAGGGCCTCCCCACCCATGGAAAAAAGTAATCCAAAAACAACCCTTGTTATTAGAAAGTCCAAAATGCCCAGGGGCTACTGAGAGGAGAGGACTCCCCACCCCCTTCCTCCCACTCTCACCTCATTTCCTCTTACACAAGAGAGTCCCCTCCTCCCAACTACTCTCCAGCCTCTCACCTTGGAGGGTACCTTCCCTTCCCTCAAATAGGCCCTCCCCACCAGCCCATACCACACCTTCTCACAGAGGGGGCATGGAAAATCCCTAAATCCTCCATGTACCCTCCCAACAAACAATGGTGGCTTCTGTTTAGATGTCCACAGGGGCGCCTGCACTGCCAGACCCTACCCCCTTTTCTTCCCTTGGAGAAGCCCCCCAGAGGAGGATTACAGTGGCCAACATCCATGAGGGTGGGGGTCAGGGGAGCAGCAGGCACAATAGCAGCAGCAGCAACAGGAGACTAACAGGCCCCCTCCCCTCTAGCCAAGTCTGGGAGCCTTTTATCCTGTGGTGCAGGCAAGCCAGGTCCATGGTGGTGACTGCAGTAACCCTACCTACTACAGAATACAAAGCTGGTCCAACTATTGGACAAGAGGTACACACCCCATCTGCTGGCGGTACTGTGTCATGGTCACCTGTAGCAGCACTGACATTCCATATTTCCTCCAAGGTTTCTTGGCAAAATACTGCTGACGCCATGTCTCTTGCCACTACAGGTGCACAGACTCCCAGCTTGCTGTAGTATCAGCCCCAGACTCTAGTTCCTTCAGTCTGAGACTGTTCCTTCAGTCCCAACCCTGCCCAATGTGGAGTGTTTTAAAGAGCAGAATCCTGCACTTAGGTCATTTTGCTGCATGACCTGGGCACCACTCCCTAAGACTGACTGCATGGGGTGGACAGATGGCACCAGCGTGCAGATGACAGCCTGAGCCACAGCTTGGCTTCACTGACTTTCAGTGTCCTAGCCCAGCAGCACCTAGCAACTTCCTAAGTCATAGAGAAATGGCAGCAACACACTCAGTCCCAGGACAGAACCCAGGCAAGTCTCCTTGGAATTACTTTGCAGCTCGTGACACATAGGTTGAGGGTGGTAAAATAGATTTTGTATGGATCAGCAAAATGATTATAGCCTGCCCTGTATAAATAAATAGCTAAGGCATAGTGCAATAGAGAACCAGTCTCAGTAAGTTAGTACTACACTTCTTATTTTTCTGGTACCTTACTGGCTTTTTATTTGTCTCTTGGCCAGTTCCATTTTCTGTTCTTCTCCACAATTCTCTCAGGCATTCTGGTGACTAAAATCACAAGGCATGTGTACTATAGCAAAGCACACTGGCATTTTAACATTTGTCTAATGTGACAAGCTCCTTCATTCCTACCCTACCGCATGGTTGAACACCATTCTAATCTGTGAAAGAGGGAGATAAAATAAGAATCCCCTTTTGTTGTACCACAAACCTTTCCAAACTCCTAATCAGCAGCGGTGCTAAGATTTTCTGCTACAGCATGTTGGCTTGCTCAGTGAGAGTGAATAGTGCAGTGGCAGCAACTAGACAGGTCGCACCTCTCTTCAAGTCTAGTTCAGAGCCTGTGGGATTGTTTACAAAACTAGGGGTTGTGACTAGCTGTCTCCTTTGTGATTCTACCCTTTCCATTATGTTTGAGTTTGAGACTGAGTTAGCAACACTGAGCTGGATGAAATGAAATTTCACCAAGGCACAGAACAAGCACAGTGCTCTAGGACACTGCTTTATCTACTAGGTCCTCATACACAAATGAGATTAATCCTCTGCTGAGTCAGTCTGACCTTTATCCTCAGTAGTAAATGGCAGATGTTGAATACATATTTACTAGGGGTGGGACACCGGGGAGAATACCAGATACCGTATGTACCGGTATCAGATCTCCCTGGTACCGGATTTACCTGTATCGGCATACCGGATTTTTAACATTGTCCGCAGTACCGGATTTGTTACATTGTGGCTATTGACTTCAATGGCCGCAATGTAAACAATCCGGTACCACGGCCAATGTTTAAAATCCGGTATGCCGGTACAGGTAAATATCAGATTTATTGGATTAAGCCGATACACCCAAATACCGGTAATATCGGATCTCGGGAGAACCGGAATTCCCACCCCTTTAATCACTGCTTTTAAGTAAATCTCAGCCACTCCAATGATGTGCTGTGCAAACAATTCCTGATCTTCCTTACATATCTCCACAAGATCGCAAACCAAAAAAAAAAAGAAGGAAAGTGCAGGAAAATTACTTTTATAATTCAATTCCTTTTCAGTCACTACTTCAATATTGCCTAATTCTAAAGCTGAAACAAATATCAATGGTGAATATAGTATTCAATGAATTTGGCCACTTCAAATTATTTCTGATGAGGTGGATACAAAGAACTACTCACTTTTGCTTCATTTCAAACATTTGTTTTGCTTGTTTTGGTTGGGTTTCTTGTGGGGGATTGAGGAGGTACCTTGGTCATTTCATTTCATATATTTAGTCAAATAACCAAATATTCAAACTAAAATAGCTGAACAATCTAAGGATCTGGCCCAGAATACTCAAAGATATCAACATGCGAATTTTGCATTGGGTCCTAATATTTATTTTAATAGCTATATAAAAATGTGAATAATTTCCACAAATATGGAATTAGCAATTTGTTTAAATTCTACCTAATTCATGTCTTCTAATCACTAAAATATTTTCAGAAAATTTTCTTTGATGTTTCTGCTACCACGTTTAGCCTCCAGAACCACAAGTTAATTTTTCTACAATAATATATGGTATCATGGTAAATATAAACTATAAATGTGGCATGCAGCTAGTTTTCATTTGGACCTTTTGGCCCCTGAATCCAATTCCTACTCTCAAGCACCGAAAGACTGAGATCAGGGTAAGAGAGCAGAGAGAAGGGGATGCCCACAAGAATAGAGAATGGATTCATTGGAGAGTCCTCTTCCCTCATCCATCCTGAGTGCACCCCTCCTTCAAGCTCTATGTGGCCTTCTGAGTTTGTATTATATTTCAGAGTGGCTCCTGGGAGAGAAAAGATTCCCCACCTCTTCACTGCTACTACTTATAATTTCTATAACCCTACAAGGCATACACAGTGCTTTACAGTCACATATTTTCAGAAACAGGTCCTTGCCCAGTGGGTTTACCATCTAAGATGGGTGAGAATGAAGGGAACACACAGGAATAGACAGACGCACACATATTCCCATTTTACAGATGGGGAAGTGAGAGGTTGTGACTTGCCAAAAGTCACATAGTGAATTCATTGGCTAGGGTGAGTGTCAAACCATGGTTTGTAGGTCTGTATCTAGCACTGTATCCACCACACAACACTTAGGGTTGCCATACCGCTCCTTTAAAAGAGGACGCTTATGAAAAATACATGTTGCAGGACCGCATTGGAACCAATGCAGTCCTGTACCAGAACCAATGCAACCCTGCACCATGTATTTTTCATAAGTGTCCTCTTTTAAAGGGGAGGTATAGTAAGCCTAACCACACTCACTCTCACTATATAGTACTGTTCTCTGAGAAGGATCAGGAGATTTACTTTAAGATGCAGTAGCATGATGTAGCCCTGAATATGTATGGTTCTTTGCTTATTGGATCCATCACAATCTTTACTGAAGAGAAGGCAAAGATACCTTCCCATTGATGAATAAAAATTGGAGCTCTCTCAGCCAAAGTCTAGCAGAGTCTAAAAGCCAAAAAAGAACCTCACTTTAAAGTAGAATTTGAGATTTACTTGGGTCACATTTTTCTTTTGTTTCCTTGAAAAACATGAAACAGATTGTGAAAAAATATTAATAAAAGTCCACAGAGAAACCAGGTGTATCACCAGTAACTTGTAATTAATTAAAAAAAAACACACACACAATCAAGTTGTCTTGTCAAATGTACACTGTGGAGATACATGGTCGTATTAATACAGATGTTACCTGTGTTCCAAAGTACAAACAACATTTCACCTTCTAAAAATTACTAGTCACAGTGTTTTTTTAATAGCTACTTTTTCCTGACTGTCTGTTCTGTTTACCATGAACATGATTCCACTATAAAATATTGCAATGTAAATATTACTGTAAGGCAAATGCCCACAGAGAGCTTGGATGACAGAGTTGACTCCAAAGCAAATATTTTGCTGAAACAGCCAACTGCTCCCAGGCTAACTATTCCACTGATGAGTGGGTGGCTAGAATACAGGCAGAAGGATACATGTCCTTTCCGCAGGCATCTGAAATGCCAAAGTTTCAGATACATGTAAAGTTTTGTTTAGTTGGCTCATTCAGTCTCTACGTGAAAAAAGAACACCCACGCAGTCTACTAACACATAGGGTATTTTCAGACGTGACGGGGCCAATTGGCCCCATCACGAAATCAATGAAATGATCCCCGGCCAGGATGACCCGTCACACCCTAATAGATGTGCCGGGGGATCCCGGCGGGGAATTGGGGAGGGGGCGGGGCTGCGCAGCGCAGCGTGTGGCTGCATGGCCCCACCCCCTCCATGCTCCCCGCCGCCCGCCCTCCGGGGAGACGGGCAGCCACCGCGGCCAATGCTGCTGCAGCACTCGCCCGCTATGGCCACGGGCCGGACTCCCTGCAGGGATTCCAGGCCGTGGCCACCGTCCAGACATGACGGCGGGGGTCACCACGGTGGGGAATCACCTTCAACACACGACAGCCTCTGGCCCCGCCGCTTCGGCCGCTCGCGTGGTGAATGTGATCCCACGCCATGGTAACATCTGGGGGGGAACATCCGTTCCCCCCAACAGATGTTACGTGGTCCAAGCCATCACAGGGAATTGACTGTGGTGGACATTGACCACGTAACGTCTGAAAATACCCATAGACATATGAATTCTGAAATCAGTATGAAAGAAATAGTTCCCAAAATACATATACATAATAAGCAGGATACAGGAGGAGGTGGGTAGGCAATGATGATCCTGCACAGTTAGGGTGCAATCCAGCAGCCTATTTAAACTGCACCTATGCCGGGTGCAGGGTATGTACACCGGCACAAGGGCAGGCATGCACCCCATGCATGCAGCAAGTTGTGCGTGTCCACAGCGCACCCCTTCCAATGCAGCCCCCTCAGCCCACACATACTACAGCCTGGGGAATGGAGCAGGAGCTGTGCCTGCTCCATCCTCTGGGCTTGGAGGGCTGGGAGGTCGCATTGGTAGGGGCACGGGCATGTTGTGGCCCCGTGCGGCTTGCTACTTATGTGGGGCACATGTGCACATATGTGCCCACTGCCTGGCATTGCACCAGCAGATGGAAGATGCTGCCGCTTGGATTGCACCCTAAGTTATTAGTTCCTCTGCAACGTTCTTTCTCATCTGTCATTTCCCAAGTGGGAGACTTATGGACCCATTGTCTTCTTTCCTCATATGCCAGACACTCCTACACATCTAGTCTACTAGAATGTACACAGTTGTGTGTGATGGATTGGGTCCTAAATGAAACTGAGAAATAGATCAGGGTTGTTCAGAACACAAGACACATCCAGTTATATAATGACTGGGTATGTTTAATTGCCATTGTACTTACAACACAATAAAGTGATCCAATTACAAAGCTGCATACTCCTCCTCAGATAAAGGAGGAAAATGGAAGAAAGAAAAAAAAAATCCAGGTTGTATTTGAAAGTTGCCCCCCCCTCCGCCCCCCGATATCAGTCACTAATTTAATTCATCATCTCACATGAGCTGCACTAAGTCTAGATTTCCTGTGGGTAACACTTGCTAAAGAAGAAAGAAGGGGGGAAATGAAATATAATGTCTCTTGATATGTGAGAGCTGGTATAGCTTGATGACTAAGGGACTGGACTTGGACCTGGAAGACCAGCATTAAAATCCCATCATAGCCATGAACTCACTGTGTGACCTGGAGCAAGCCATTACCACTTAGCCTTAGTTCTCCATTTGCTAAATAAAAATAATGCTAAGGACTGTAAAGCTTCTGAAAATGAAAGCATCATATAAATGATAAATAATAATATTACATTGCTGTAAACTAAGGATTGTATTCTTTAGTGCGACAGAGGGTAGTAGACCAAAGAAACAGTAGGGATGGGTGAACAGATCGCAGTTCGGGTTCGACCGTTCGGTTTGGCCGTGTTCAGTTCGTGTGTTTGCGTTCGGCCGTTCAGTTCGGCCGCGTTCCGTTCGTGGGTTCGGGTTCAGCTTTTGGGTGGATCGCTGAGATCGCGTTGGGCGTCCGGCGTTCAGCCTAAAAATATCGCAAGCGTGTGGGAAACCGGAAATCGCGCCGGAAACCAGAAATTCATTTGCGTGTGGAGCTGTGAGGCGAGTGGGTGTGTTTGAGTCGGTGGCTGCTTGGTTCATGTGTTTTGGCTGTGATTGTGTTGGGTTTGACTGTGCTGTGTGTTTGGCTAGTTGGTGTGTGTTGTGGGTGACTGTTGGTATGTGCTGTGTGGGTTTTAAAAAAAAAAATTTTTTAAATGAAGAAGGCTGCTCGCATCCTCCGGCTGGGGGCACATTTGCTGGTGGAGGAGGAGGAGGAGGAGGAACCAGTGGAGGCTGCTGCCCCTGCTACACCTCCCGTGGCACCGGTGGCACTGGCTACCTCTTTGGATGAGGAGGAAGTGGTGGGCTCTGCCATTCCTGCCAGGTTTGTAAACCTTTTGTTTACTTTTAAGACAAGAAAGGCTGTATTAGTTAGAGTGAGCTCAGCTCACTGGCATGCGGGAGGGTGCCTGGGTGGTGGGCATAAGTCAGGCACAAACAGTGGACAACAGCGGGTGGCAGCGGATGTCTGCCACAGAGAGAGAGGGTACTGTAGTGTGGGGGACTCTTCCAGCAGTCAGGCATGAGCAATCCCCCACCTAAACATGTGCCAGGCTATCAAGGGTCTCCACTCTCCAGTTGCCATCCCATTCCCTACGCACCCCCAAATAAGGNACAGTCTCATTCCTCCACCCAGGGACACATCTCGCGTCGCCATCCCTAGCACCCCAAGGAGGGCAGCAGGATTTGCACATGCCAGCCAGGTGCTTTGTAGTTGCAATATCTAGCATCCCCTAGCACCCCTGGGAGGGCAGGATTTGCATGTGCTTTATGGGTTTTTTTAGTTGCCATCCCTAGCACCCACAAGGAGGGAGGATTAGAGGCATCATCATAAATGCATGATATTTACTTGGTGTACTTATGTGTTCCCTTTTCAGAGAGGAATCGGATTCTGACTCCGGGCCCAGCCCTGCTTCCAGGACTAGGCCTAGGAAGATGAATCATCGCCGGCCCCTGAGGCGGAGCTCGCCAGCTTCACCCCCAGACATTCGGTGCCAGTCATCGGATGTCTGGCGGTTTTACATCCAGGGCGACAGAACCGCCACATGCAAGGTATGTCACGGGGACTGAAACAACAGGGAATTAATTATCTTCTGACCTGTTAGGAATGGAAGTGCCCTGCAGAGAGAGATTGGATGGCCACCCAGTCCACCCACTCGTGGAGACAGAAAGCAGGCAGGGCTTGACAGACCATTGGTCTGACACAGTATGGCACTTCTAATGTTCCTTCCTTTTTCTGCTCTTTCTAGATCTGCAAAAAAGTTTTCCGCCGGCAGAGGGAGGGAACAACATCGGGGCTTCTCTCCCAAATCGAGCAAACCCACGAAATGTGGGTGAGGCGGGCGGATGAGGAGGACTCCACTGCAGCTGCACCTGTGGAGCCGCAGCGCATGAAAAGGGGGGGGAAGGCCACCAGGAAAAGGAGGCATATAAGCCCTTCCCCTCCCCCTGCCTCAAGCCTCACTGTGGAGACCCCCAGGATCCTGGAGGACGCTGCGATCAAGGCCCTTAGGGCCAGGTTGCATAGCTGTACCCTGGGCCACGGGGTACAGGTCCAGTACCCCAGGTCCAGCACTCCTCCTCTGACCTGGAGAAGTGCCTGGTGGCGGAGATGCAGATGGTCCAGACGGGAGCGGCAGCGGGTGGTGGCATACAGCCAGTATGTGTCTGCCGGGCTGTGCCGCGTGCAGGTCTACCACCTGGCACTCTCCAGGTGGCATAATGATCTGCAAGAGGTGGTGGAATATGCGGTGGACAATGGCGTGGTGGACCCCTCCATGGTGGCCGGCCCTCCAGAATGTGAGCCGCCCCAAGGCCTGTTGCCTTTCCCCCAAATACAGAGGGACAGGCCCAGTGGCAGAGACACTGACTCTTAGGTTGTTTAATTAATGTTTCCTTTACATATTTGCTTTTGTTTCATTTAATGTCATTGCTGTTGTTGTTGTTGTTGTTGTTGTTTTCCTGTATTGTAAATAGTTTTAAGTAAAGTTTTCAAATTTATTATTACGAGCTTTGATTTACATGTCCTCTCTTTTATCCCTCCCTATGTGCTGAAGTTCTGGATGGCAGGTGGCAGAATCTCATACAGCTACTAGATCCCTTCCAGAAGCACATGCCACCTGAAGTAGCAGTGTAGTAACCCAAAGATGTGCGGTGCCAGCAGCAGGGTCTCAACTAGCAGAAAGCCCCCAGGAGGTGCAGGGCTGGTTTTTGTGTGGGTGGGTGTGATAGAGAGAAAGAGAGACAGGCTCCTCAGCAGTGGGCAGGAGGCTACGGGCACTGGTGGTCAGAGGGGCTTTTAGTTTCAGCAGCCAGCTTCAGTGGGCATCCACGGGTGGGTGCAGAGGAGTAGACTTTTGGGGAGGGGGGCAGGCTGGCATGCGGGCACCAGGCTTCTGGATGCAATGGAATGGAATGCAGTCCCCAGTGACTGGAATGATGGTCCCATAATCTTGTGGATGGTCACTGGGATGGGCAGGCATCGGGGATAGTGGAATGACAGCCTAAAGCCTATGGGGCACACTTCATTTGATCAGACGTGCCGCACTTGGTGGTAGCAGAGCAGCAGGTAAGGACGCACACAGGCAGGCACTGGCAGGCAGGCAGGCACATATAATATGTTGTGGGCTTATTCCATCTCATTTCAGTAGGTTTACTGTGTGCTGGATGTGGGCATTGG
>QEPC01000755.1:651190-665254 GCA_003113815.1 Sphenodon punctatus | reverse complement strand
GGGGGGGGGGGGGGGGGGGACAAAGGATGGGGAACAGAGGGAGAGAGAAGGAATGTAACATTCACAAAGATGTGAGGTCCAAGGTGCACACTCTTGACTTGGTTACATCGAGAATGATGGCTGGCTGGTCCGTCTGGTGAGGCTATGAGTACAGAGACCTCAGGTAACAGATTTTACTGAATGGAGGGTATCAGCAGGAGTTAGGTGAGGGGAATGAGGAGTCGGGGAGGGCAGAGCGGAAGAGGTAGGTCTTGAGGAGGAATTTGAAGGTACGAAGGGAGGGGGCGAGGCGGATGTGGGCAGGGAGGAAGTTACAGGTGTGGGGGCAGCTAGGGAGAAGGGACGAAAGTGGTATGGGGAGCAGGGGAGGTGTGGGAGGGTGAGAGAAGGGATAGAGGAGGAGCTGAGTTCACAGACTGGAGTACGGAGGGAAATTAGCGCAGAGTTAGGGAGGATCAAGATTGTGAAGAGCTTTATAGGCGAAGACTAGGATCTTGTGCAGGATTCGTTCAGGAAGGAGGAGCCAGTGAAGAGAGGAGAGGAGGGGCTGCATGTGGTCGAAGTGACGAGCGAGATGGATGACCCTGGCAGCAGAGTTTTGGATGGAGATAAGGGGAAAAAGGTGAGAGCGGGGGAAGCCAGTGAGAAGGAGGTTAAAGTAATTGAGGTGATTAAAATCAAAACTTGGATGGAATCAAAACAGATCAACAGGTAGGTAAAAGAAAGGAGGAAAGAATAAAACAACTCAGAGACAAGCTGGAAAAATGATCTATTCCTCCTCTGTTTCCCAATCATATATATGGTAAAAATTTATAAAATAAATAAATAAATAAATAAATATATCCCCCCCCAAAGCCACTCATTTTTCCAGTTTGTCTCTGAGTTGTTTTATTCTTTCCTCCTTTCTTTTACCTACCTGTTGATCTGTTTTGATTCCATCCAAGTTTTGATTTTAATCTCCTGCCTCTGTGCGTCTCTGTATGTGTAGTATTCCCTAGTCTCCTTACCCTCTCCTTTTCCAAATCCTTACCCCTATAGCATTAGATTGAGAATTTAATAGAGGATAGATAGGGATTAGGTTTTGATTAGATCATAGTGTGCTGAATATATCATATATAGTGTGTCTGAATTATTGGGAGAACATTGCATTTTAGTGAACAAATTGGTCACCTTGCTCCTAAATAATATGAATGGCATTCATATAACCTTTTGGGGGATTCAGGGGCAATTAGGGGTGGGACACCGGGGAGAATATCGGATACTGGATGTACCAGTATTGGATCTCCCTGGTACCAGATTTACCGGTATCGGCATACCGGATTTTTAACATCGGCCTTGGTACCAGATTTTTTACATTGCGGATATTGACTTCAATGGCCACAATGTAAAAAATCCGGTAGCGGGGCCAATGTTAAAAATCTGGTATGCCAGTACAGGTAAATATCAGATTTATCTGATTAAGCTGATACACCCAAATACTGGCAATATTGGATCTCGGGAGAACCGGAATTCCCACTCCTAGGGGCAATTACTAGAGGTGGCTAATAAAGATACATGTTCTATTGTATCCCAAATGTCTGCATTTAGTGTTTCTAGTGCTAAAAACCCTTCACTTTCTAGTGTTTGTTTGTATAGATTGCTTGTATTGTTTATTTTATGTGATGGCTATGCTTACAAAATAAATTACCTCGTACTCATATATAGGATAGGTTTTATTTACAGTGTAACAGTACTTGCAAATTTATATAGATTTCTTTAGATTTATGTAGTCTCTTGCATTGAGGGGTTCAAGGGTAGGGATGTGCCTTTCATTTTTATTAGAACAACAAAAAAATAATGAGCCTTCTTTCATTTTCGTTATTCAATAATGAAAAAGAAAGAAAATAAATAATGAAAAAATGAAAAATTTGGTTTTGTGTTATTTTGTCTGTAAATTCAAAGTTTTTCATCCACTTTGAGAGATTGTACCCTTCACCCAAGGCATTATCTCTACCAAATTTCAGAAAGTTTGGATAAAGGTTCCCGATTTTATAAGCAACTAAATTTTGTTATTTTAAAAGAAGTGGTGCATGCATTTCTGGCTGCAACTTCTTTAATTTCCATCAGATTTGGATGAAACTATACTATGACAGATTTTACCCCTCTCCAAGGTTATTATCTCTGCCAAATTTAAGAAAGACTAGATAAAGGACCTTTTCTAACAGGCAAGGGTGCATGGGGGAATGGGTGGGTGGCATGGCAGGTGGGCAGTGCATGGGGGTTCATTCCCATGAACCCCCACCCACCTCCATGCACAGAGCATCTGGCATTGCTCTGTGTGTGCGTGTGTGTGTGTGTGATGGGTGGAGCGCAGGAGCATGTACGAACCCCTACCCACTGCCTGCAGTGTTTTCATGGGCACCCACCGATCCCCCCACACATGCCATGATTGCTTTCATTGGTGCCCCTTACCCACACATGTGTGCATGGGGGCAGGGGGAGTCATGTGAAAACTGCCTAAGAGACCTGATGTTAAACACATTTGACTTGCAGACGCATTTCTGGCTGTAACATCTTTGTGTTCCATCCAGTTTGGATACTATTTGGAAGGATTGTACCCCACACGAAAAGGATTATAACTACCAAATCTAAGAAAGATTGGAGAAAAGTCCCCAATTTGATAAGTAATTGAACTTTTTGTGATTTTAACACAAGTTGTAGAAATACTAGTCCTAAAAAATTAAGGACAAAAATGAACATTTCAAGACATAACTGGGACTTCAGGCAGCAAGGCAGGAGGGCGGGGGGAGGAGACAAAGTATCCCAATAATCAAGAGACATTATTAACACATCTAGACTGGTCAATTAGCATCCCAGCATGTGACAAAGGACATAAGATAATCCCTTATTGGCTCTTTCCTAAGCAGATTCTCCCAACTTCCCAGTAACAAGCAGGGTGGTTAGGATGGGCACAAAACATTTCTTCTGGTCAATTGGCATCACAAACTCATCTTGTACCATTTTGAAAAAATATTCGATATTTTTCCTGTTAAAATCATGAACCTTATATTGAGTATATAATTGGTAACCTTTATCCAATCTTTATGAAATTTGGAAGGGAGGATCCCTTTTGTAAGTGGAACAACATGTCCAAATTTCATCCAAAGTGGATGAAATAAAAAGATGTTATAGCTGGAAATGTATGTGCAAACCATGAAACAGTTAAAGTACTTATAAAATCATGACCCTTTATCAAATCTTTATTAAATTTGTCAGGGATGACTCCTGGCATGAGGGGAACAATGAGTTCCAATTCCATCCAAATTGGATGTAAAACAAAGACATTACAGTTTAAAATGTGTATGCAAACCACATAATTTAATAGCCTATGAAATCGGGACCTTATATCTAATCTTTATGGAATTTGGCAGGTTTGGTCTCCTGTATATGGGGTGCATGATATCAAAAAATTAATGCAAATCAGATGGAAAATCAAGAAGTTACAGCTGGAAATGCATTTCCCATTGAAACCAATGCAAAACAAAAATGAAAGTAAAAATGAAAACGTAAGACTAACAAAAATAGAAATGAAAACTAATGACATTTTAATAAAAGAAGAAATAAATTATTAAAATGAAAAAAACAAATTACATTCCTCTTCAAGGGTTGCTGTCGTACATATATGATGAACAAGGCAAAGCTCTACACTCTCAGGGTGATTTCAGACGTGACGATATCACAGTGAATCACGCTCAATTCCACGTGGTGGATGTGATAGCGTCACGTCTGTTGGGGGAAACGGATGTTTCCCCCCAGATGTTACCACGGCTGGGGATTGCATTCGACACGTGAGCAGCCGAAGCGGGGGGACCGGAGGCCGCCGTGTGTCGAATGCAATCCCATGCCGGGGTGAACCCCGGCATCACGTCTGGTTGGGCGCCATGGCCTGGGATCACCGGCGGGACCCCGGGCCGTGGCGAATCCGGCCCGACGCGGCAGCCTCATTGGCCCCGCCACCCGCCCGTCTCCCCAGAGAGCGGGCAGCGGGAGCGTGGAGGGGGCAGGGCCATGCGGCCACACGTTGCACTGCGTGGCCCTGCCCCCTCCCAGATTCCCCGCCGGGATCCCCCCGGCACGTCTGTTGCGGCGTGACAGGGTGACCCCGGTGGGGAATGACTAGAGTGATTTCGGTACGGGGCCAACGGGCCCCATTACATCTGAAATCACCCTCAGAATCAGGTCAATGAGCTTTTATGGTTTGGGGAATGCAAAGTGAATCCAGATCTGTCTCTGTCCAGGAAAAGCAGCAACACAGACATTTCTAGCTAGCCAAGATGGTTCTGAGGCACTGTACAAGCTAAGTGTTTCTTTTACATCCCAGGATAACTGCAGGCAATGGGAAAGGTGAACAAAGGAAGAAAGAGAGAGTAAAGAAAGTTGTTTGTTGATCTTAGCTTCATGGGCAGTGTGTGTGTGAAAAGGTCAGCATCTCAAGCCTGGGAGGTGTCCATGGTCACTATTAGGGAGCTGCCCCTTCAGGCTTGTGTAAGGATTAGGGGTGTGGACCAGGCCCCCATGTCTTTTCATTTTTCATATTCATTTAAATTATTCAAAAATATCATTTTCTTTATCATTATTAACAACAATGTTGTTTACGTTACCTGTTACGGTTTCAGTATCGTATCAGTATCGGTATCATTATCGGTAACATTTCAAACGAAGATTTTATTTTTGGTATTGGTATTGGTATTGATTCCTCTGCTCAACTAATATCTATCTAAATCTAAGGGAGACAGGGGAAGGGAAAACAAAACTATCTATGATCTAATGAATTATCTATATAAGTATTCTTATCTAATCTATATGTCTATAATATATATCTATATCTAATCTATACTACCTATCTATATATAATGTATGGGTGGGGGAAGAAGGGCAGGGAAAGGGAGAAGGTAAAATGTAGGGTATGAGGAAAGAAAGGTATTGGTAATTCAATGAGGGCTAGGGAGGATTTTTTGTGTGCAAGCACCACAGTTCTGTAAACGCAACCTGACAAGCAGAACTCTCCTAGAACGGAGAGAAAAAGCCTGGTTCTTCAATTATAAAGGGTTGCAGTGCCATCCCCTAGAGCCCCGCTGATTGGTTGTGGGAGGCAGCAGGCACTGAGCAGTCACAGAGTACCATGAGGCCGCTGGGGCCTACTTGCGCTGCTTATTGGCCAGTGATACATCCATCAGATACTGCTGAGCTGCTCGCCCCTCCCAACACAGGCACAGTTCAAGAGTTCATCCCTGTTTAGGGCTCCGAGATGTCTGCTCCCTCCTCCCCAATCCATATTTTCCCTCCAAAACCCAACTGTCACAGCACTAATAATGACAATAACAACATTGTCATTTTCATTATCGGTATCGATATCAGTATTCTCAGTTGTCTTTTTAATGATCATTATCATTATTTTCAGTTGTAGTTTTCATTATTGCAATAATGAAAACAAAAATGACAATTTTAATTATCATTATTGTAATAATGAAAACAACATGCACACCCCACTGGCCAATATATCCTTACAAGGCCATTTATGGAGCTGTAGGCTGCCCTGGGCATGTCAGAACATGTCAAAATTTAGTAGGATTATACAGCAATTATATTGGCTTAAGATATTAGATTTCTTCTGTTTGTCTATCCTGTGTTTGATTTTTGTGACTGTGTCCACATCACATAAACTGTCACTGATCATGAGGAAGTGGTCATGATCACAAAGCACTGGGGTGCCCAAGGTAGGGGCAGGAGGAGCACCCTCAGGCCGTGGATAGGGGCATGGGTGAGAGGATTTGGACCCCAACCCCCTGCCAAAGCTGGTTAGCACAGCCTTCTTATCCAAGAAGCAGAGCTTACTGGGGAAGAAGGTCTTTCTCCTGATTGTGTTTGAAAAATTTGGGTTTTTCTGAGGAGGCATTAGACGTTTATCCTCCAGGGCAGATAAATAATATCGTTTTGCAAAGGCTTAGGGACTGTGCAAGACAATCCGATATAGCAATAGTGCGTCTGACTCTGCATCTTAAAGAATACATAACGTATCTACCAAACGGGGGAGAGATTGCCTTTTATTTAAAAACAAGGGCTCCAGCTCGAGGGAGATATTTGTTAATGGGTGCACGGCTAACTGCCTTGCCAGCAAATGTGTTACATAGCCAATTACAAGGGGTAGATTTTGAGGACAGGTTATGCCCATTTGAAAACCTAGAAGTGGAGACTGTCCACCATATTTGTTTCACTTGTAAAATGTATAATTCCATTAGAAGTCAATATTTTTCTCCTCTTATGATGAAATACCCAGGAAGAACCGACCTAAATTTGCTCTGGAATGCTCTTAATATTCCGGAGTACATGGTAGATACAATGAATTTCCTTACCCAGGCTATCATTATTAGGAACAGATTCATGCAATCTAAACCTCTGGAAGAGACGTTGGAGGGCACTCATGGCACATAGAATGGCCCAGTGGGCTAAATCAATCTTTGTAAGGAACTATGGATTGACTTATTCAGGGCTCTAGGAAGTTGTAGAGTGCTTCTTCTATAGCTCCTGGGTATTGGGTTAAGAAAACTACAAGGGACTGGATTGGGTGGGGTATGAATAAATGTGGAATTGCTGTACTGTGCGAGACGATGCAAAATTATACCAACTGTGTGTCAATCTCCACAGTAACGTGACTGAATATTTAGGGAAAGTTATATTTGTATGATTATATTGTTTTTATTTTGAAGTTGTATTGACTGTAAATATATATTTTATTTGTGTATTTTTTGTGCTTGTTAAATTGCAATGGCCCTTGGCTACACAAATAAAAATCATCTTCTTCTTCTTCTTCTTCTTCTTCTTCTTCTTCTTGTGGAGGAGCCCCAGCCTTCCACTATTGATGTCATTAGAGGGAATGGCAGGAGAGGTGTGAGTGAAGCATACCCTTTTTGAGGGTGAAGGTGCACCTAGTGCCAGTGGGACCACTGGCACTGATGTTTTGCAGCAGGCTTCCCCTAGAAGCAGCAGACCGGGCACTCATGGAGGGAGTTTGGCCACATCTCCCCCATCTGCAGTACTCCTAGCAGCCCTCATCCATTGGAAGCACCACCCATAACACCCTCACCCAACCCCACCCAAATCTATTCCTGTCTGCCAAACACCTGGCCAAACAAAAAGGTGTTACATTGCTTCCAGAAGATGAACAGGTTTGGGCTTAGATGAACTTCCAAGTGAATGGAGATCCATGATTGTGGGACATCCACCAGAATGCCTCTCAGCAGGAAGATAATGCCTGGCATGACAGTGTATATAAGCCTATATCCACCCTGAAGGGCTCTAGACTCACTTCAGCCTTGTGTCATGACAGACATTCCACTAATGCTCAAGCCCTGACCATCTGCTTAACCAGACAGAATTCCACAGAATTCAAGATTTAAATTTGTAAAGACTGTGGGTGCAATTTCCCATCTGTTAAAAGAAGGGAGCTGAGTCATTGACTTTAACGGAGAGAGTAATGGACTTCCAGTTTTGCTTGATTTTTTCAACCAGTATTAATATATTTCACAACTTCAAGGTAGTATAGGAGCCATTGGAAAAACAAGGCACATTTTGGCAGGGAAATTATGATATTGCGGGGTTCAAACATGTAAAAAGGTTGCTATAAGTAGGAGAGGGTTAAGATGTCCACCCTGATTAGAGCTGCAGTGGGTAGCACATTTGCTACCCACAGGTAATACCAGCATTTCTAGACACCCACAGTGGGCATTAGGGATGTGAGAACGCGGTTCAGAAGTTCAGAGTTCAGACCAAACTCGACTAGTTCGGTCGACCGAACCAAACATCCGAACTGAAGTTGAATTCGACTGAACTGTTTGGTCGAAACCGAACCAGTTCGCAAGGCCAAGAACAGCTAAAAACACTGGTTTTGAATGTACGAACTCGATTCAAAAGTTCGGAATTTGACCGAACTCAACTAGTTCGGTCGACAGAACTGAACTTCCGAACTATTTTTGAACTGAACCGAACCAAATTTCTGAACTCGGTTCTGTTCGCATATCCCTAGTGGGCATCCAACTAGGTACCCAGTCCCCCACAAGAACCTGGTGCCCTGAAATGTGGGTATTACTCGGGTATCCTGGGCATCCCAGGATGCCCCAGTGTTCCCCAAGACACCAGTCCCAACACACATGGCTCCCTGGGGTCACCCACCTCACCACCCAGCTGGCACTCTTCTGGTCCGTCGTTGCTCCATGCTGCTCCCTGGCCTACATTTAGCTCATCTGAGTGAGGAACTTCCCCACTCAGATTTCTGTGAGCAGGAGGAGGCGGGAGTCTGGAGGCCTCTTCCTACCTGCATACACTTCCCTTAACTGGTCCTCTGTTCCCAATGAGTGTTCCCCCATTTTGGGTCCCTCGGTTCCCAGGAGATCACCATGGGAGTCCGTCCAGGTGGGAAGAGGCCTCCTCGCTCCTCCCTCCCCTCATACTCAGAAAAACCCAAGCAGGGAAGTTCCTGGCTTAGCTGACCAGTGTGCAGTCCAGGGAGCAATAGCAAGTGGGGAGCAGTGACCAAACATAAGAGCAGCAGTGCAGCAGTGATGTGAGTTAACCCAGGAAGTTGTATACCTTGTTAAGTTGTGTTCAAGTATCAGTTGGTGCCCAACGGCACCCCAAATCCAACAGAGTGCCCAACTGGTCAGGTACCGAACTGCAGGTTAACCATGATCACTGAATGAATAATGAGAAGAATTAGACTTTGATTGCATGAAGGAAGATCTAGGTTAAATATTAGAGAGAACGTTCTGAATATAAGTGCAGTTGGGATGTGGAACAAGCTATCAAATGAGTTTGTGAAATCCCAGTCATTGGAAGCTTGTTTTAAAAGAAATAGGATGGAGAAACAGATAACACCTGTTATGTTCATTATAGACCCACTAAATAGTGCTGCCTCAGAGCAGAAGGATGGACTAAATTACCTCATTGGGCACTGTCATGCCATATAATCTGATTCTACGATAAGATGAAAGTATTGCTGTGAAATAAAAAAGAGAAGTCACACCAGTCCAGAGTCTATCACTTAATTAAGTAATACTTTTTTCTCTCCCTAACTCACAATACAGTTAGGAACAGGCTTCCTTAACTGAAGTATCAGAAAGGAATCCTGACAAAATCAGAAAGGCTAACTGCTTTATTGGACCCCAGAAGGATGATTTAAAGAAAGACTGTTTTCTAAGTTTAATTTCATGAGATGCAGGAATTATGGAAGCTCTCTTAGGGCTTTTTAACATGGGCATCCCCCCCTGCACACATGTGCGGTGTGGGGGGGCACCCATGCAAATTTCACAGCAGGGGCAGGGGCGATGAAAGGGCCCCTGTAAAAATGGCACCCACGGGGTCCAGTGCCATTTGGTCCATGCGTAGTGGTGGGTGGAGATAGGTGTGCATCCGTGGGAACCTCCACCCACCATGAGTGCACGCCCATCCCCTTACCCACCACAGCCCATTTGAAAAGAGCCTTAGCCACATTTTACTTTCCTGCCCCAGGATTACAGAATTGGGGTTAATATATGTACAGGACTTTCTAGGTTCTTTAAGATTAAAATTTCACCATTACCTGTCTTGTGTATATCGGGGATGAAGATTTTTTTTTTTTAATCATTATACATTCCTATGAAGAAACAATTCACTCTAGCATTTTTGCTTGACAAATGGTTAAATTTTAAGAAAACTGAAATCCTCAAACACTCCATCATATTTTTCATAGCTCGAAGAGTTAATGCATGTTGTGCTTGAGGAAAAGCTCACATGGGCACATAGAAACATGGGGGTAGCTATTATGAGATATGGTATATCAAGAATCTACTGCTAAGCTTATAAAAACACCATATGTTAGTGTCTCCAACATGTATATATTTAACCTTTGTTTGTTGTATATCTGTCAAGCTCTCCACCCACACTCTTTTTTTTACTAGATATGCATTATATGTTTTATAGGCTATTTTTGTTCTGCTATATAGTCTTTTGCCATAATATGAAAATTAATGATTATTAGGACTGTGCAAAAAGAACGGAGTTCGGATATTTGGATGTTCAGCGTAAAAGCTTAGTTGGGGTTTGTGGGTTCGGTCCCACAGAGTTCAGACCCCCCCCCAACATTTGCAAACTTCAGATGCCTGGAGGCTTGGGGTGCTCCAGGGGTGCCCGTGGGAGCATGGCAGGCCATCAGAGACACAGCAGCAGCAGCGACAAGGAAGGCTTGGGGCTTGGCACTCCAGGTTTCCCAGGTAGTCAGGCTCAGCATTTGGCCCCTGGGGGTGCCCATGGCACCATGGCTGGCCATCTGAGACCCAGGGGCAGCAGTAGCAGAGGCCGGGAAGGCTTGGTGCTTGGTGGCTGGCACACATCCTTGGACGGGCATTTCAGGCTGGCTGGCATCGGCGGAGCAGCGTCAGAGGCCCGCCCAGGGCTTGGTGGCTGGCACCCCTACTTAGCCAGGCATTGCAGGCTTTCATCCTACTCTCTGGATCTCAACAAGCTCTTCAAAAAATTGGTCAAGCCTTGCCCAGTGGTGAATCACGTGGCCACCCAGTAGCAGACATTGGATTGCTGGGCACCACAGAGGCAACATTCAGGAACAGAAGCAGAAAAAAATTGATTACAGGGCACAGTGCCCATGGCACAGCAGAGGCAGCAGAAGCAGCAGCAGTGGATATTGGATTGCCGTGGCACCGCAGAGGCGGCATTCATCACAGCAGCAGAAAGCAGCAGTGAACATTTGATTGCAGGGCACAGTACCCATGGCACAGAAGAGGCAGCAGAAATGCAGCAGCAGACATTTGATTGCTGGGCACATTACCCATGACACAGCAGAGGCATCAGTGACAGAAGAAGCAGACATTGGATTGCCCAGGCACAGAACCAATGGCATAGCAGAGGCAGCAGCAGGAGCAGACATTGGACTTCCTGGTAGCAGAACCCATGGCACAGCAGAGGCAGCATTGGCAGCAGCAGCTGATATTGGATTTCCGGGGCACAGAACCCATGGCATAGCAGAGGCAGCAGTGGCAGCAGCAGCAGACATTGGATTTCCCAGGTGCAGAACTCATAGCATAATAGAGACAGCAGCGGCAGCGGCAGCAGCAGCAGACATTGGATTACCCAGTAGCAGAACCCATGGCACAGTAGAGGCAGCATTGGCAGCATCAGGTATTGGATTGCCAGGGCACAGTTCCCGTGGCACAGCAGAGGCAGCATTGGTAGTAGCAGCAGACATTGTATTGCCTGGGCATAGTACCCATGGCACAGCAGATGCAGCACTGACAGCAGCAGCAGCAGACATTGGATTGCCCAGGCACAGTACCCATGGCACAGCATAGGCGGCATTGGCAGAAGCAGAAGACATTGGATTGCCCAGTAGCAGAACCCATGGCACAGCAGAGGCAGCATTGGAAGCAGCAGCAGAAACTGGATTGCCTGGGCAAAGTACCTGTGGCACTGCAGAGGCAGCATTGGCAGCAGCAGCAGACATTGGATTGCCCAGTAGCAGAACCCGTGGCACAGAAGAGGTGGCATTGGCAGCAGCAGCAGACATTGGATTTCCCAGGCACAGAACCCATGGAACAGCAGAGATGGCAGCAGCAGGATTTGCCTGTGCCCAGCACCCATGGAGCCAGGATGGTAGGATTTGCCGGGGAAGAGCTCCCATACAGGAGTAGATGGCAGCAGCAGGATTGTGTGGGCACATTTGGATTTTCCAGGGCAGAGCACCCATGGACCAGCAGACAGTAGCAGCGTGATTACCAGGCCAGTGGGGCACATCACTCAGGATTTCCAGGACAGGCAGACAGGCACCTTGGCATGAGCATCGGAAGGCAGAATGAGGCAGGGTTTGATCTTGACAACCTGGGCAGGCAGACAGGTAGAGTGGCATGATCATCGGAAGGCAGACTGAGGCAGGGTTTGATCTTGGCAACCTGGGTGGTTAGACAGGCAGTGTGGCATGAGCATTGGAAGGCAGACTGAGGCAGGGTTTGATGTTAGCAAGACAGGGAGTGTGGCATGAGCATCGGAAGGCAGCCTGCGGCAGGGTTTGATCTTGGCAACCTGGGCAGGGAGACAGGCAGCATGGCATGAGCAGAAGGCAGGCAGACTGAGGTAGGGTTTGAGGTTAGCAACCTGGGCAGGCAGACAGGCACTGTGGAATGAGCATCAGAAGGCAGATTGAGGAGGTTTGAGGTTAGCAACATGGGTGGGCAGACAGGCAGCGTGGCATGAGAAGCAGTAGGGAAGGCTGGCTGGGACCTTGGCAGGGCACTCAGATAGGCTGGCAAAGACTGTACAACACAAGTGAGAGCCAGTCAGATAGGCGGGCCAAAATCATCTAGCCAGGGGCTGGCTGACAGGCTTACAACTTCCCAATGCCACCCAGTGTCATGAGGTCAATCAGGTAGGCCAGACGAGGCCATCTAGTGAGAGAGAGAGAGAGAGAGAGAGAGAGAGAGGGTGAGCACCAGGCATTGAGAGGGAAGGACAGCACAGCAGCAGCAACAGTCCAGATAGAGGAGGAGCCCCATTCCAAGACTGCCCCTGGCATGGGATGGCATGTGCCACTGCACCATCAATCCATGTCATGGGGCAGCTCAGGGAATCCCAGCAGCGGAAGGTTCACCTTGATGAACATAAACTTCTCCACCAACTTGGCCCCCAGTCTCAGGTGGTGGCCAGCAAATTTCCCCCACCATAGAGAACACCCTCTCGCTGGGGACACTCGTTGGTGGGCAGGACAACCAACCCTTGGCCACTTTGGACAGGGCCTGCCACACATTGGTCTTGCCGGCCCAGTAGGCCAAGGGATCACTACTGGGATCAATGCACGGCTCCCCACAAAATAGCTCTCCACAGCTGCTGAGGCACTGTTGTACTCCCTCATGTAACTGTCCTTTGGCACCACCTCCACCACTGCCCTCAGCTATGCTGCCTGCCCTGCTGTGCACAGGCCCAAGCTCACCAGAATGGCCTACACATATGACCTGCTGCTGCTCCTCGCAATATGGCTGCTGCTGCTGCTCAGCCTACTGCTGGTGCTGCTACTGCTAGCGCTGGGGGCAGGAATCGACCCCGCCGGCTGAAAGGGGTGACTGCTCCCACTCCCACCATCCCCAGGGGTGTCCTGCTGCTGCTGCTGCTACACACTCTCCAAGCCCTCTCTGCCTGCCATACCCTCTCCACCAGCTCACACTTCCAGTGGCCATAGAGCTGTGTCTAGCGTGCCATGCTGCCCTTGACCCTGGGGTCCAGCATGGTTGCCAAGACATATTCCTCCCGCTTCAGGAGCTCATCAAACCGCACCTTCAGCCCTGCCTTCAGCTGCTACACAAGGGAAACCACCTCAGCCACCAGCTTCTTTCCTTGAGGGCCACAATCCCACCCCAGGAGAATATCCTCCAGCCTCTTGATGAGACTCTGGACCAGGGGGTCACCTGGATGATGGTGACTGTGGAGGAGCTGATGGTCTCTGTCACAGCCAGGAACAGTCTCATCATGAAGACAGTGTGAGCCAGGTTCTCCCATTCCACCCCATCATACCCTGGAGATGCCCCGCTATCCGTCACCAGTTGAACCTGATGCAAGGTGGCTTTCTGCTCGAGAAACACTCAAGCATCAGGAACATAGAATTCCACCTGGTGAACACATCCTGCACCAGCTGGTGCACTGGAGAGTCTTGCTCTGCCTGCTTTCCCCGGAGTAGGTTGCTGCCCTTCAAGCTCCAGTTAAAGAAACTGGCCAGCTTCCTCTTCCACTTGATCAAGGAACTAAAGGTGCCTGCCCCAATCCCCTTCTCCCCCAAGCCCAGAGCATCCCTGACCACCAGGTGAAGGGTATGTGTGGCACAAGGGATGCTGGTGAAGCCCCCCTCATGGACTGCCCTCAATAATATGTTGGCCGCGTTGGCTGTCACCACACACCCCTTGGTGAAGGGCGCACCTGGCATGACCCAGTCCATCACCATGGTGGTCAGGGCTGCCTTGATATTACAAGCGGTGTGGAGGCCATCCATTACCTCCG
>QEPC01000755.1:620884-637399 GCA_003113815.1 Sphenodon punctatus | reverse complement strand
AAAAAAAAATTATTTAAAAATCCAGGCTGGGCAGGGTGGGTGGGGGGTGTCCCCCCTTCCACCTGCGCAGCCTGGACGGGGGAGGTAAAAAAAAAATGTCTTTCTTTTACATTGTGGCCATTCATTTCAATCGCTGCAATGTAAACAAATCCTGCACGGGGAACTGGCACCGGTACCCCCAATAACCGGATTAATCCGATGCTGCCGGTACAGCAAAATACCGGCAGTATCGGATACCGGGGGAATCGAACTTCCCACCCCTACCATTTATTATGGACCAGAATTTCCTAGAGTTTTTGTCTTTCCTAGCAGCCAGCAAAACTTCCCATTTTCTTTCAGCATGTGCCTTCTTTTTCTCCTTTATTAGGCATCGGTATTGTTTTTTAAAACTAAAATACTGATCTGGTAATTTCTTAGTCTGTTCTTTACGGTAAGAATTATAAATAGAGACAAAAGATTGTTTGGCCTGCTTGCACTCCATCAAACCATTTCTGGTTCTTAAAGTTCCTATTCGTAAAGGTTCCAGCCTTTCTTGTTAAATAGGGTTGCAAGAGTTTGACCAACTTCTCATGCTTTTCTATTATTGAGATCTCAGAGCCTGAAGATAGTACTACAGCTCTAATGGTAGTAAATGGTTCTAAGCTTAATACTGTTTTCAATTGTCCTGCACCTTGTTCACATCTTATTGGAAAATACCTATCAGGATGTTCATGGTTTTCCCTCTGATTATAAGGGGGAGGGGCCGTTGCTAAAATATTAGCATTTATCTTCAAGTATGCTATTACAGGTACATGATCACTGAGTTGATAACTCCCCACATAGAAATCAGTAAGATATGGGAGACCTTCATTATTTATTATAATGTAGTCTACAACACTAGAACCCTGTGAACCGAGGAAAGTAAATTCTCCTGGGTTATCTCCGGCCTATAGACCATTCATTATAGTTAAATTCAATGAAGACACAAACTGTCTAAATCTAATTCCTGAGGTATTTATACCAAGATCCTTTGATAGTCTACCCTTCAAATTGGAACCAAATAAAAAGGGACTTTCTGGGGATATGTTAGGGGGAAGGTAATTAGCCAATGACTCTTCATCCCTACCAAGTCTCGCGTTTAAATCGCCTGCTATCAAAATAATGCCATCAGGGAATCTTAATTGTAAATCCTCAATATAGGATTCAAGTTTGTCCCAGAACCCCTTATCAAAAAAATGAGCATTCATCAGGGGTATATAGACTGAAAGGATTATCAGAGTGGATGATTCAATTTTCAAAAGCACTCCCTGGGTAATTGGGGTTAATTTTCATTCCAAAAAAACTAGACTGTACAGAGCATTTGATACCAAACAAGTAATTCCATCGCTGGGATGACCTTTTCTTCCTTGTGATGTTGCAGGTAGGGAGTAGGATTTAAACCCATCTATTTCCACAGGGATTTTCACCCACACTCTTGAAGCAAAACTATTGAGAATTTGTTAATATATTCAATAAATAAATCATAATATTTATGTGTATTCCATCCTGCAATGTTCCAAGAACAAATTTAAATAGACACTGGATCATGGTACCTATCACCTCAGTCTACATCAATTGCATTTGGGTCTGCTTCCTTTGTAGTAAGTGATTGACCATTCTCAACCAAACTGCCTTTTGGATCTAATCCTGATTTTCGGTTATGCTGACACTCCTGAGACTTTACAGATAATTGCAGTTCCTGGGAGTGGGTCAACTTCCCAATGCAATTAATAAGGGGAAGAATTAAATTTGTCTGGATTGGAACTTCCATATCCATAACATTAACTTCAGGGAATGAGATATGAGATAAATCCTTATTTAAATTTGCATCAATAGTTTCTGTTGCAATCGTAACTGGGTCCTGAGTATCCATACGTCGATCCTCTGCCATAGCAATATCCAGCAAGCGAGAATTAATTGTTTTCAAAGGGAAAGTGTTGACTTATTGATTTTGTAAGGTCAAATAGGATTTCCCTACCTGTTCTTAGAGAAGCTGTTGTTAACCCAACTCCTGGATGGTCCCGTGATAGAATCCATATCCCCAGGCCTGGAATTTAAATCCAATGAGGTTAGTGAATGTTTAGCTGGGTTTGTAAACACCCCTCCCACTATCACACCCCATGACTGGAACAAATCAAACAGATTAACAATATTTGATGCCAATCTAGGGTTGCGAAAATATATCGCTAAATGCTGAAGGTTATAAGGGGTTGGTAACCTTTGAAAATATTCTATCTGCCAGAAAGGGATATGGATTCTAAGGATGTGGCAAAATGCCACAGGCACTGTCATGGACGCCTGCCTGAAACTGCAAGGCAGGATGTAATCTTTGCTAGGCCTCTAAAGGAGCACATGTACAATATGTTAAGGACCCCAAATTCCAGGAATTCCTCTGGGATCTTTTTCAGCCAGCAGGAAACAGGACTCTGATTGGCTTGGAATGGTCAGCTGGAACTTGCACCTAGTCCAGGTGGTTTTACCTGGACAAATCACAGGGAAGGGAGGGGGACTTTAAAAACCTCAGACCCTCTCCATTTTGGCTCTCTCTCTGGACTAACTCACTGAGATCTCTAGCAGACACTGGTAGGCTGGTGACCTCCCTGGCTGGAGGCACACATTGACTGCAGGGCCTGGCAGTGACTTTGTAACTCTGGCCTTTGCCATAAGAAGAACGTCGACCCCATAGGAAAACCATCACCTATGGAGATCGAATCAGTACCAGCATGAGTACCTTGCTTGCTACCTCAGCTACAGTTATAGGAAGACACTTTCCAAAGGGACTACTATGTCCACAGGACTGACTCTAATTGCTTAAGGATTATCACCTCTGGTTCTTGGTGTAAACTTTGTGTTTATTCTTTTTTATATATACTAGTAAAGTCTTAGTTTTCTTTTTACCCTACTCTGTGAGTGTGTGTGTGTTATTGGCCATTATACATCTTCCTAGGCCAAGCTACTAAGGAGGGGGGAAATCTACCTATTTGGCTAGAAGCCAACAGCTTTGCAACCAAGGGAAGCCTCCACTGGGTAGCTCTGGGGATCTTCCTCCAATGCAGAAGAGGAAATTCCAGGAACAGAGTGCCATGAAAGGTGAGTGCTTTTGGGAAGCTGTAAGTCCTATGCCTTTTGGGGGTTCACATTTCATGAGTGGTGTGAATGCCCACTGGGAAAAATTCGGGTGGTGGCAGCAGAATATCAACGATTTTTGTGGGTTTGCCAGCTGTGGGAACCCCTAGCCAGAGATTTAGAGAAACACAGTGAGGTGGGTGGCTCAGCTGTATTGCACCCCCTACTGGGATTTCGCCACACGGGATATCCTGTAAATGTTGTATGTCAAATTTCATTTTCCAAACTGGAAAACTATCATTAGGTAGAGAAGAAATTCGTACTAAGTTAGCCCTTGGATTTATAACCACATTAGTTTTCCTTGGGGCAAAATTTCTAGTGATGGGTGAACAGATCGCGGTTCGGGTTCAGCCGTTCAGTTTGGCCGCGTTCGGTTCTTGCGTTTGGGTTTGTGCGTTTGGCCGGTTCGTCGGGTTAGGGTTCAGTCGTTTGGTTTGGGTGTTCTGTTCGGGTTCGACTATTCAGCCGAAAAAATTACACAAGAGCACAGGAAGCTGCAATTGTGCCAGAAACCGTAAATTCAAGTGTGTGCAGAGCTGTGTGGTGAGTGAGGTCTCAACTAGCAGAAAGCCCCCCAGGAGGTGCAGAGTTTGTGTTTGTGTGGGTAGGTGTGACAGAGAGAAAGAGAGACAGGCTCCTCGGCAGCGGGAAACAGGCAGCAGGCGGCGGGAGCTGGTGGTCGGAGGGGCTTTTCGTTTCAGCAGCCAGCTTCAGCGGGCATCCGCGGGTGGGTGCAGACAGAGGAGTAGGATTTTGGGGAGGGGGGGCAGGCTGGCGTGCAGGCACTGGGCTTCTGGATGCAATGGAATGGAATGCAGCCCCCAGTGACTGGAATGATGGTCCCATAATCTCGTTGATGGTCCCTGGGATGGGCGGGCATGACTGAATCAGGGATAGTGGAATGACAGCCTAAAGCCCATTGGGCACACTTCATTTGATCAGGTGATAGGTGGTAGCAGGGCAGCAGGTACAGGGACGCACACAGGCAGGCAGGCAGGCAGATATAATACATTGTGTATTGTATTCCATCTCATTACAGTGGGTTTACTGTGTGCTGGATGTGGGCAATGGCGATTAATGGGCACATAAGCACAGATGGGAGTTCTTCCTGATTCTGGAAGGTGGCAGCCAGGATATACCTACCTCTCCCCCTCTAGCCCCCATCTCCCTCGTTCTAGCTGGGAACCTCTCTCTCTCTCTCTCTGGCCATATAGTGCCGGTGACAGCATGGGTGGGATCGTGTCTGTCTCTCCTTCAAGCAGTGGGTGGACTTTATCTTTCTCTCTCTCTCTCTCTCTCTCTCTCTCTCTCTCTCTCTCTCTCGGCAGCAACCTGGGCGGGCAGACAGGCACCTTGGCATGAGAGGCAGGAAGGCGGGTTGAGGCTCTTGGCGACAACCTGGGGTACAGAACACTTGGCACAAACAGCATATAGGTCTGGTAGCAGCAGCTGTTTCTTTATGCCATGGCATCATCTTACAGACAGCATATAGGCCTGGCCTGGGGGCCATTGGCACTGGAAGAAGCAGACATTGGTGGCCATGGTACAGAACCTTTGGTATGGATAGCATATAGGCCAAGGATCTCTTAGACAGTCGATCCTAAGAGATAGGTGAGCGTTGTTGTGAAGGGATGGGCTGGTGCTTGGGAAGGGGAGGGGCAGGAAGAGCTCCCCACCCCCTCAGACTGGGTACAAAGCATTCTTCCCCTCCCCTCCACCATCTAGACGGGAGCAGTGGGAAGGGATCTATGTTAGATCCTGGGGAAGATGGTGGCCACTTACCTGCTTCTCCCAAGAGAAGGGATTGTGGGGGGGGAATAACACCCCCACCCCACTCTTCAGATCTCACTGCTTCCCCGCACCCACCTTGCTTTACAGACAGGCATCTTCCCTCATGTTCCAAGCACAAAAGTGAAGTAGATTCCTCTCCCCACCCTGAGCTGGGCATCTCCTCTCGTCCTTTCACCACTTGAGAATGTATTTTCACTCCCCTTGGGGTGGGTGGGATCTCTCCACACCCATCTCTGCTGAGCTGCCTCTCCCCTGAGCTGGTTTGTATATAACTGTACTGATATCTCAGTTTTGTGGATGGTTAATTTTATTTTATGTTTTTAATACAGTGGATAGACAGCCCTCCCTGCCTGTAACGTAGGCCCCAGAACCCTGATGGTGGGTCCCGGGGCTGGAGAACTTTGAAGGCTGAAGTGGAGTATGGTTCCATGTAAACATCAGTTGAACATGTTTTGGTCGATCCTCATAGGCAAGCACCATTCGGTCTTCAAGGCCCTCACAGATAATGATTTGAGACCCATGATGGTGGGTGCTGGGGCTAGAGTGGCAGCTTGTAGATATTAGCCACAGCCCTCCCTGCCAGTAATGAAGTCCCCAAAACCCTGATGGCAGGTCCTGGGGCTGGAATGGCTGTTTCTTCGTGTGGTGGAACTACATCGGAATGTGCGAGGAATTATGACCCCAGACCCATCACAGTGGGTGCTGGCACTAGAGTGGCAGCTTCTGGATTTTGGCCACAGTCCTCCCTGTCTGTAACTTGGCCCCAGAACCCTGATGGCGGGTCCTGGGGCTGGAGTGGCTGCTTCTTGATGAGTTTGTAAGACATTGTAATGTGCAAGGAATGATGGCCCCAGACCCATCATGGTGGGTCCCGGGGCTGGAGTGGCAACATCTGGATCTTGGCCACAGCCCTCCCTGCCTGTAACGTTATTATTATTATTATTATTATTAAACATTTATAAAGCGCCAGTTGCAACCTGGCGCTGTACAGAACATACAATCAGATGCAGTCCCTGCCTGTGGCTTACAATCTAAAAGACAAGGAGGGGGAGACAAGGAGAGGGGACAGCGGGAGAGACATGGGAGAAGACAAACAAACATTCAGGCGGATGCGAAGTCTCAGGTGCGTGTACTTGGCTTGGTTACAAGGTGGTCGGTAGCAGCAGTCAGCAGAGGAGGGCTGACAGTAAGAGCAAGGGGAAAGACTAGAGGGCATTGGGAAAGGCAGCATGGAAAAGGTGGGTCTTGAGGAGGGATTTGAAGGAGCGGAGGGAGGAGGCGAGGCGGACGTCGGCAGGGAGGGAGTTCCAGGCATGCGGGGCAGCGAGGGAGAAGGGACGAAGGCGGTTGGGCGAGCAGGAGAAGCGAGGGAGAGCGAGGGAGGGGACAGCGGAAGAGCGGAGAGCGCGCGCAGGAGCGCGTAGGGCGATTAGGTCCGAGAGGTAAGGGGGAGCTTGGTCATGGAGCGATTTGAACGTGAAAACCAGGAGTTTGAACAGGATACGTTCAGGAAGGGGGAGCCAGTGAAGGGAGAGGAGGAGAGGCGTTACATGGTCGAAGCGACGGGCAGAGTGAATGATCTTGGCGGCAGAGTTTTGGATTGCAACAAGGGGGGACAGGTGGGAGCGAGGGAGGCCAGCAAGGAGGAGGTTGCAGTACGTGGCCCCAGAACCGTGAAGGCTGGTCTTGGGGCTGGAGTGGCTGCTTCTTGTCATGCGGTGGAACAACAGCGCAGTGTGTGAGGAATGATGGCCCCAGACCCATCACGGTGGGCGCTGGGGATAGAGTGGCAGCTTCTAGGTTTTGGCCACATCCCTCCCTGCCTGTAACTTTGCCCCAGAACCCTGATGACGGGTCCTGGGGCTGGAGTGGCTGATTCTTGATTTAGGTGAAGATTGGATCTCTGTGCGAGGAATGATGGTCCCAGACCCATCACGGTGGATGCTGGGGCTAAGGTGGTAACTTGTAGATCTTGGCCACAGCCCTCCCTGCCTGTAACTTGGCCCCAGGACCCTGATGGTGGGCCATGGGGCTGGAGTGGCTGCTTCTTGTCCTGCAGTGGAACAACATCAGAATGCGCGAGGAATGATGTCCCCAGACCCATCACAGTGGGTGCTGGAGCTAAGGTGGCAGCTTGTAGATCTTGGCCACAGTCCCCCTTGTAGAGGTGTTATGCATAATGCTTTGTTAAAGAACATCCTTTCCATGCCACTGGTTAATAGGGATTGATGAGTGGGAAGAGTTGCGTCAGACCAGCAAACCCTCTCTAGGTTCTATGGAAGCGATCCTATGCTAAAAGAAAAATAAAACCAGGAAGTGTCTGAACTTCCACAAACAACTTTAATTTTATTACAGTGATGGCCTTGGATTGTCTTGACCTCAGTAGCTGTTATCAAGTAACATCTATATCATGCCCTACCTACTATCTAGAGCATACAACTGAGTGGGAATAAACAAAACTAAGATATACATGACTGTTAATAGTCATGAGACTGAGAGAGAGAAAAACCAGCAATTAAACTTAAATTAACAGTAATTCAGTCAGTGAGTGTCGACGTTGGAGAAACAGAAAGTAATCAGAATGTTTTGAATACCTTGTACCTTGGCCCCAGGACCCTGATGGCGGGTCCTGGGGATGGAGTGGCTGCCTCTTGTCATGTGGTGGAATGACTAGTGCTAGTGGTACTAGCAGCAGCAGACATTGGTTGCCGGGGCAGGCAGTCAGGTGGCGTGGCATGAGCGGCAGTCAGGCAGACTGAGGCAGGGTTCAAGCTTCGCAACCAGGGAAGGCAGGCAGGAAGCATGGCATGAGAGGCAGTAGGGCAGGCGGACTGGGCCAGGCTTTGATCTAGGCAACCTGGGTGGGAAGACAGGCACCTTGGCATGGGAGGCAGGACTGATGCATGCTTTGAGCTTGGCGACAAGCAGGGTGGGCAGACAGGCAGGGTTGCATGAGAGTCAGTAGGGCAGGCAGGCTGGGACATTGGCATCAGGGAACTCAGATAGGCTAGCAAAGACTATGCAGTGTGAGAGAGCGAGAGCCAGTCAGTGTCACATAGGTGGCGGACCAAGATCGTGGAGCCATAAGCCGGCTCAAAGGCTTACAGTTTGTTTCCCAATGCCAACCTGTGCCTGAGGTCAGTCAGATAAGGCAGCTGAGGCCATCTAGTATGAGAGAGAGAGAGAGAGAGAGAGACAGACAGACAGACAGACAGACAGACAGACAGAGTGAGTCAGGGTGGGAGCCAGGTATTGGGAGGGAGGGACAGCACCTCAGCAGCACAGGAGCAGTAACCCTAGCCCAGATTGAGAAGGAGGAGGAGTAGCCCCATCCCAAGACTGCCCCTGGCATGGGATGGCGTATGCCACTGCACCATCACTCCTTGTCCAGGGGCAGCTCCGGGAATCCCAGCAGTGGAAGTTTCACCTTCAGAAAGAGCAACTGCTCCACCAACTTGGCCCCCAGTCTCAGGCAGTGCAGGGCACATATGTCCCCCGCGATAAAGAACACCCTTTCGCTGAGGACACTGGTTGGTGGGCAGGACAGGATACCCTTGGCCACTTTGACAGGGCCAGCCACACATTGGCCTTGCCAGCCCAGTAGGCCAAGGGATTGCTGCTGGGATCAATGCATGGCTCCTCCTCCAGATAGGTCTCCACTGCTGCTGAGGTGCCATCATCCTCCGTCTGGTAGCTCTGGGTGAGCACCACCTGCCTCACTGCCCTCAGCCACGCTGATTGCCCTTTTGTGCTGGGCCCCATGCTCCCCAGAGTGGACTGCACAGACGAGGAGCTGCTGGCAGTAGGAGTCCTGCTGTGCAGGGATAGACCCAGATGGATGAAAGGGGTCACTGCTCCCACTCCCACGATCCCCAGGGGCGTCCTGCTGCATGGTCCGCTCTGCCTGCTGAACCTTCTGCACCAGCGTAACCTACTAGAGTCCATAGACCACAGTTTCATGTGCCATGCTTCCCTTGATCCTGGGGTCCAGCATGGTTGCCCGGACATATTCGTCCTGGTGCAGGAGCTCATCAAAGCGCGCACTCAGCCCCGCCTTTAGCTTCTGTGCAAGGTCAATGACCTCATAGGACAGTCTCCTGCCCTGAGGGCCATGATCCCCCCCCCCCCGCATCTCATCCAGGCTTCTGCAGAGACGAAGCACCAGCGGGGTCACCTGGCTGAGGGTGGTGGTGGAGCTGCTCAATGTCTCCGTGACAGCCAAGAATGGTCTCAGAAGAAAGACAGTTTGGTATATAATCTCCCATTCCTCCCTGTTGTACCCTGGAGGTGCCTCGATGTATGTTTCCAGTTCCACCTGATGCAGGGGAGCTTGCTGTTCAAGAAGCTGCTCAAGCATCAGTAAGGTGGAATTCCACCTGGTGGAGACATCCTGGATAATGGTGTGCACTGGGAACCCTTACTCGGCCTGCTTCTCCCAGAGAAGCTCGCTGCCCTTCACACTGTGGTTGAAGAAGCCCACCAGCTTCCTCTCCTGCTTGACCAGGGAGCTAAGGGTGCCTGGCCCAATCCCCTTCTCCCCCAAGTCCAGAGCGTCCTTCACCATGAAATGGAGGGTGTGTGTGGCACAAGGGATGCTCATGAAGCCCCCGTCATGGACTGCCTTTAGGATATTGGCAGCGTTGTCCATGACCACACACCCTTTGCTGAAATCTGCACCTGGCATGATCCACTCCTTCACCATGGTGTCCAGAGCTGCCTCGAGGTTCTTCCCAGTGTGGGAGATGTCCATGACTTGGGCCTGAATCAGGACCCACCTATACCCTGCTTCAGGTCCCCTCCTGCTACTGCCAAGCTCTGCCTCTGGGTCCTGCCACCAGTGTGCGGTTACCACCAGGTAGACATGCTGGGCATTTCTGGTGGACCACAGGTCCGTGATGAAGTGGACCGTTGCCCCCCCCAGTCCCTGAAAGCTGCTCCTTCAACACCCTGTCGAGCTGTGGCACCACAGTCTGACTCAGGGTGGAGCGGGAAGACAGCTTAAAGTTGGGGGCCAGGAACCCAGTCAGTTGCTGGAAGCCTTTGTCCTCCATAATGGACAGGGGCTGACCATCCAGGGCAATAATCTCAGCAAACAGGCACTTGGCTTTCTCCTGGAAGCCTGTGCCACGGCGCCCTCCCGATGGCCTTGAAAGATCCCCGCACCCCATCTTCTCCATGGTGGACTGATGGCGCTGCTGGGGAGGCTCCTGCTGCTGTTCTGCCTCCATACTGCTCCTGCTGCTAGAGGCAGCAGCAGTTGGTGCAGGATGCTGGCCCACCAAAGAAGTCGGGCGACTGGCTGCTGGAGTCGGGAACCCACTGGCATGCACTTCCCCTGCCTTCCCATTCAGCAACACACCACTGTGGCATGCCTTCAGGTGCCTGGCTATTGCAGTTGTGCTAAGGTTGGCAAGCACCTGCCCATGCTTCACCACCTTATTGCACAGCATGCACTGCACCTCTCTGGGATCATCTGCCCGAACCTGCTTAAAATGATCCCAGACTGAGGATTTCCACCCCCTCCTGCCTTCTTGCCTACCCCGGTGGACACACTGCTGCAAGCACTGCTGGGAGGGGGAGGACTTTGTGGCACTGGTGATGCAGCTCTGGGAGGAGGGTCAGACATTGCCTCATGTACATAGATCTCCTCTGCAGCACTAGTGTCACTGACTGCCTCTTCCTCACTGTCCCCGGTGATCATGGTGATGTCCCGTGAAGGGGAGTACTGGGACCCTGAGGCTAGACTGCCCGTGCCTGCCATGCTGCTTGCAGTCTCCCGGTGCCCCCCTCTGTAGCTGCTAGTGCTGCTGCTGCTCCTCTTCCTACTGACATTGCCTGAGGATCAGGCCCTGCCTCTAACAGCCGGGGTGGGATCCACCAGCTCTGGACTTCTGGGGATCGGCTCAACAGTGGGGGACATTGGTGGCCCTGGAGGAACATTGGAAGCAGCCCCAGCACCTGCTCCAGCCACCAGCAGCAGAGACAGATGCAGCCTCAAGTCCTGTAGTCCTTCCAGTGCCCTGCGTGGCAGTGGATGAGGGCACTGCCAGGAGGCGATGCAGAGCCACTGAAGCCTATTGCCTTAAAGCAGGCCTGCTGAGTTTGGGGGTGGGGGCTGATGTGCTCTGCCTCTGGCTACTGCTGCTTCCTGCTGCTGCTCCCCTGGCACAGCCCGGCCCACCTCTGGCACGTGCCCCATTGCCTCCCCTATGGGCAGCAGATCTGCCTCTCCTTCCCTTCGCCATTTCTCCCTCCAAAATAATATATATATATTTAATTATATATATAATTATATATATAATTTTATAATATATATAATTATATATATAATTTTTTCATTTAATTTTTTTTACCTAATATATATATATATATATATTTAAGTTTTGTACCCCTCTTTGTGTTGTTTGTGTTGTTTTTGATCCCCCCCATCCCATATACATATCCCATATATATATGGGAGATAGATAGATAGATAGATAGATAGATAGATAGGGAGAGAGAGAGAGAGAGACAGAGACAGAGACAGAGACAATGACAGAGACAGAGACAGAGACAGAGAGAGTAGCTTAGAGATAGTAGACAGTTGTAGGAGTTAGCTGAGTGATAGAGAGCATTTAGTGATTTAGTTTTAGTGTTTGTACGAGTAGTGTGTACTTAATCCATTTAGTTCATAGCATTTAGAATAGTTATTAGTTAATAGTAGTTAGATTTAGTGTGTGTGTATATATATATATATATATATATATATATATATATATATATATATGTGTGTGTTATTAGTTAATAGTAGTTAGATTTAGTGTGTGTGTATATATATATATATATATATATACACACACACTAAATCTAACTACTATTAACTAATAACACACACATATATATATATATATATATATATATATATATATATATATATATACACACACACTAAATCTAACTACTATTAACTAATAACTATTCTAAATGCTATGAACTAAATGGATAGTTAGATTATATATATATACACACACTAAATCTAACTACTATTAATGGTTCTGTCCACAATCTCCATATGTCTTCTTGTGCATCATGGCTTCTTGTCTAACCCCTTCGACCATTAGAATTCCTGGGTGGCTGGGGGCCTCAATGACCTCAGGCCTCATCCCACACTTAGACTCTGCTAGGTGTCTCCTACCTGGAGTCCTAGCCTCTCTTGGGTGTCTAGTCTCCTTCAGTGTTTGCTATTAGCTTGAGGTACAGCTGAAATTAATATTCAAATGTAATGTTATATAATGTATATATACACACTAAATCTAACTACTATTAACTAATAACTATTCTAAATGCTATGAACAAAATGGATTAAGTACACACTACTCGTACAAACACTAAAACTAAATCACTAAATGCTCTCTATCACTCAGCTAACTCCTACAACTGTCTACTATCTCTAAGCTACTCTCTCTGTCTCTGTCTCTGTCTCTGTCTCTGTCATTGTCTCTGTCTCTGTCTCTGTCTCTCTCTCTCTCTCTCTCTATCTATCTATCTATCTATCTCTCTATCTCCCATATATATATGGGATATGTATATGGGATGGGGGGGATCAAAAACAACACAAACAACACAAAGAGGGGTACAAAACTTAAATGAAACCTAAATCAATCTAATAATCCAACTCTAAATGAAATAACAGGGGAAGGGAATCAGGGATGGAATATAATATATGGGAGGGGGAAACGATTCAATCGAGGGGAGAGTGAGGAAGGAAGATTGAACATAGGGAACACAGGGGGTAAAAGAAAAAACCACTAAATCTATCTAAGCTAAGCTAAATAAATGAATAAATTAGAATATGGGGGTATATGGGTTGGATGGGTGAAATGGGAGGAGGATGGCTGGATTGGGGAGCTGGAAAATGCTGGGAGAGAGGGAGCCTTCTGAAAAGCCTGCTGATCAGGAACAGCGACTAGCTCAGCAGGTATTGGGAAGGGGGGAGGCAGACAGTTTTGTTTCTTGCTGCGCCCACCTCTCCGCAAGTCCCATTTGCTCTGTGCAGCCTATCCCATGGCCAATCGAAGACGGCCAACCCAGTGGTTTGAGGTGAAAAGGGATGGTGATTCAGCAGGCTGGCTGCTACTCCAAGCCAGTCTCCACCCTCCACCCCTGGTGCCTGGAAGTCTGCTCCTCAGCTGAGTCAGATGACTCCCCCTCCCTGCTACGTTTGGCCTTCCAGTGACCTGACAGTAGACCATGTTTTAGCCACCTGAACTCAACCAAACGCAATCTGAACTGACCGAAGTGTTTGGCCATTTCGACGTTCGAAACTGAGTTTGGTTTGGTATGTTCATGTTCGGGTTCAGGTTCGGTCGTCCAAACAGGTCAAGTTTGGGCTGAACTCCGAATTTCTGAACCGCATTCGTCCATCCCTAAAAATTTCCAGAAGACCCAGCTCTAGCATGTCCTCTAGATGGTTCTATATTTGGGATATGCCCAGATAAAGCTTGATTTGAAGTTAATTGGACTGGAGTTTTAAGATCTGGATCTAGATGGGCCAGCTTGCCCTCTCTGATATCTGCAACAAATTCAGTTAAAGTTTTAGAGATGGGAGTATGCAGTTTGAAAGTTCGGAGTTCGGACCGAATTCTACCAGTTCGGTGGACTGAACCGAACTTCTGAACCGAACTGAACTGAATTTCTGAACTTGGTTCTGTTCGCCCATCCCTATAAGATAATAATCCATTTAGCTCAATGGGGTTTGAATTTCCGAACTCTGTTCGGAAGTTTGTAGTTCGGATCGAACTCGAAAAGTTCAGTCGACCGAACCGAACTTCTGAACCGAACTCAATTTTCGAACTGAACTGAACCAAACCGAATTTCCAACCTCAGTTCTGTTCGCCCATCCTATAAAGTATGGAACTGAGATTTCTGGGCTTGTAAGAGATCTAAAACTCCAGCTAATTGCCTAATTAGCTTTTTAATCAGGTCTCCGATTAGGAAGCATTCATTGCCTAAAAGGTCATATGGAGCTATCTCAGATTTATCTGATGCCAATATACTCTCATGTAATGATCCTTCCACTCCTTCAGCAGTTGAGGATTCAAATATGTTATTAACAAATTTCTTATCAATCAATTTCCTAATAGCACCTGAAGATGGAGAAAGATTAATCTGACCGTTCCTACTCTCTTCCTTTCCACCAGTAACTGACGCAATCATGTAAGGATCTAATTTTAATTTTTTTGAGTGTGATAAATCACCAGATACAACTTGGGCTTGTCTTCTCCTTTTACGAGTCATGATGAAAGTTAGGAGAGAGCAGAACGAGAGAGCCTCTTATACCTTGTCAAGAAAGTTATAACACAAAGTACTAAGGTTTCCCACCAACACCTCTTTACCTTCATCCAGAATTTCGAAGGCTCCAGATACATCTAGTAGATTACTACTGGTAAAGAAGGTCCAGAACTTTTAAAGGATTCAAACAAGCAATATAATCCAAGAAATACTGATAACAGACATATTAGGAGTATGACCATTAAATACCTATATGAACAATAAAGTTACAAAACCCATCAAGCAAGGGTCCTTAACCCAACACAACCACTGCCATACCCATCCTTAAAGATTACAAAAATATCATTTAATTTCAAACTAAAAAATGACTTCCCAAGCAAATAATAGAAATTTTGGGGTCCTAGATTGATGGTCCAATTTAATTTGTTCCAGTGCTGTAGGGCATAAGAAAGCCCTTAATTAAAATAGTACTATTCCATTCTTACATGGGTCACTCCAATGGACCAGGGATCCTACTCCCAAGGGCTACCAAAGACAGTCGCAGCCCTTAAGTGTGCTGCCCACAGTGCACACCTGCAGCGTCACCTTGGGTGAGTGTTGCTTTATGCTGGCCCCGAAATCCCACAGCATCCAGGACACTGCGTGTGGATCCCAGCCACGCTCCAAACAGCTGTGCTGAGAAAACAAATTAAGGGGGGAAGAAAGAAACAGTCCCCCGGTACCACTGTCAGTGTCCTGGTAGGGCTCTAAGAATCCACTCTTCCTATCCCTGGCCATGGGAGTCCCTCTGATCCTGTTCAGCATTGCCTTGGATGAGTCTTGTTTTATGCTGCCCTTGAAATCCCACAGCACCCAGGATGCTGCGCGCAGATCCCAGCCACACTCCAACTAGCTTAGAGAGCATAGAATGAGAAAGGTCTCCTTCAGGCTTCCTCCAGGGAGATACTGTTCCTTCAACTCCCAGGCAGAAACAACTCTTATTGCATACTGTGTTTCCAGGTGGTCATGAGAATGTGGAGGAGAATCAGTAAAATGGCTGGAAAACAGCTCCACAAGATGGGAACAGTATGTGCAGCATCAGGTGGGAAAGCACCATGGCAGGCCCACAGGCTGGCAGGTTGGGGGGAAGGCATCATGGCAGGATGGTGGGCTGGCCTGGGGGGGAAGTCAAAATGGCATCCATGGGAGATCTGTGACTCATTATTGGCATGGCCAGGGTGCATAGTCAGCTGATGTGGGATATTGCCAAAAATGCAGCCTTTGCTTCTGAGGCCTGCCTGGACTGCTGGTGGGAGAACAGGCACTATCAAAACTGAAATCGAAACCGAAATGAAGCCGAAACAGACACTTAACCGAAACAGAAACTTTTTATCCTGAAAATATGTTTTTCCTGCCCCTGAACTCATTCAAACTCATCTGAACACAACCGAACTTTTCGGTCATTCGAGAGTTCAGTTCAGACATTCAGTTTGGACGTCCGAACAGACTGAGTTCAGTCTGAATGCTGAACATCCGAACCGCGTTCGCCCATCCCTACCAGAATTCCCTGCTAAAGCATGTTGTTACTTTGACCGGAAGCACTGTTACTCAGGGGCAGGTGTCATTTCCTAACCCCATCATCTGTTCATACACACCTATGTGGAACCCAGCCTCCTGCCCTGGTTCCACCCCCCAAAAGGAAAGCATGCAAACCCTGGTGACATGCCAATGGCTCCACGCTGTGCTCATGCCAGAAAACATTTCCTGAGCCAGGCATTCTTCATTATATAACATTATATAATCATTATATAACATTACATTTGAATATTAATTTCAGCTGTACCTCAAGCTAATAGCAAACACTGAAGGAGACTAGACACCCAAGAGAGGCTAGGACTCCAGGTAGGAGACACCTAGCAGAGTCTAAGTGTGGGATGAGGCCTGAAGTCATTGAGGCCCCCAGCCACCCAGGAATTCTAATGGTCGAAGGGGTTAGACAAGAAGCCATGATGCCCAAGAAGACATATGGAGATTGTGGACAGAACCATTCTCTGGAAGGGGGATTATTTATTTATTTATTTATTTTATAAATTTTTACCCCGCCCCTCCTGCCATGCAGCTCGGGGCGGCTTCCATCATTAAAATACAGTAATAAAATACAATAAAATCAATTTAAGAACAATCATAAATATTTTAAATATTAACAGGGCTAGAAAACAACCAAACCACAAAACAAATAGGTAGGGGACTAAAACCTCCCTACCCACCCTCCCTCCCGAAGGCCTGGGCAAACAGCCAGGTCTTACAGTTTTGCTGAAATGTTAAAAGGCT
>QEPC01000755.1:598359-615884 GCA_003113815.1 Sphenodon punctatus | reverse complement strand
CCCCCCTCCCCACCAAACCTCCCAGTACTCCCCCCGCTCTCACCAGGGGGAGTTCCTGGGTCCACCCCCCTTTTTACCTTCCCCTTACCTACAACCCCCACCCTACCACCCTAGCCCTGTACAAATAGAAGCCCCCACAAAAACAACCAATAACCCCCTGCCACCCCCTGCAGCCCCCAAAGTGCCCCTAAAGTGCCGTGAGCCTGTGGCCGCAGCCTGCGGCTCAGCCGCTGTCCCTGGGGCTTTTAGCCCCCAGCTACTTCCGGGTGGGGGGGAGGGGACAGGTCAGCCCACGTAGCTGGCCTCTGCGATTCCCCCCCTCTCCCCCACAACTCACTGACAGTTCTTCTTTCCCCTGCAGGTCCCAGTGGGAGCGGAGCAGCGGCAGCGGTAGCAGCAGCGGGGATGGCACCAACAGCGGCGGCAACAACAGGAGCAGCAGCGGAGCACCAGCGGCAGAGCCCAAAAGCCCCCCCGCACCAGCAACAGGTAGGTACAGATGGAAACAACCCCCCTGCAGGCTCCTCCTGCATTATGAACTGTATCATTATCATCATGCTCAGGCAGAGATCAAAGCACCATCAGTGGAGGCCTATGATGATTCAGGCTACCTTTTCCTGGGAGCGAATTCCCCTAGTTGCCATCTGCACCAGCAATCAGGTGCCTAAAGCTGAGGACACTGAAGTGAAAAAAGGAGAAAGTAACCACCCTTCAAACCAGCAGAGTAACCAACAGCTACCTTGGATGGCTTATCAACCAGCAGAAGTCAAGGTGGTTAGGCTGTCAGCAGAAGTTGAGTTGATCAGAAGTCAAGAAGGTCAGACTGGCCTGCCATTCATAGCAATCCATTTTTTTCAGGTACTCCATTTAGATTATTTTGGGTTTTCAGTTTGGTTATTTTGGGATTTCGGCCATTTTGATTTTCAGTTATGTCATTTTTTGAAATCATGCAAGTACAGTAGTGCTAATATTGATGAAGTGATGTCACAAAAATGCCAAAATGACTGCGGGGTGGGGGAACAAATAATAAAACTAAAATAAATAAATAAAAACATCCCAAAATAACTGAAAAGGATACTTGATGGACCAGAAACTAGTAGCAGTTATTATCTGCGTCACCATTTTTGGTTCAGGTAGGTTTAATTCAATCATTTTAATTGGTTTTATGAATATTCATTTCAGCTCTATTCAGGACTGCATTTTATTGAGCAATGATGAATACACACAATGAAAAAGTTTCTGTCCCAAGGAGTTTACAATCCAAAAATTCTTCTAACACTATCTGACTAAAAATGCAAAATACTTTTACTTTGACTAACTTGCAAAAACAATTTGTGGTTTAAAGATTGTTCCAGGGATAGGGAGGTATTTGGAGATGGGAGAAGGGGTGTTGTTTTTATTGTTGTTGTTGTTTACAAACTCTAACATTTAGGAAGCTATTGAGGAATATTTCACGATAAATACCGACTCAGTTCAGTCCCCAGCCATACTGTGGGAGGCAGCTAAAGCTGTGATTAGGGGCAATCTGATAGCTTTGCAAGTAAAAAATGTTAAGGAAAAAAGGCAGAAAAAAAAGGACTTATATGCTGCTCTCCAAAGGTTAGAGGCGCAAAATAAAATCTCCCCCTCGCAAAATCTGAAATCAGAAATAATGAAAAATAGGGAATTAATAAATGCTATGGAACTAGAGTGGACAAAATCACAACTTAAAAGAATAAAATTTTATTTCTATGAAAACAGTAACATGGCGGGAAAGACCTTAGCTAGGCTCGTGAAGGCGAAACAAAGGAAGGCACACATCGCTAGGGTAATAGACAAAAGGGGCAAATGCTGTACTGAACTCCCCCAGATAATGCAGTCATTTCTAGATTTCTACAAGGGAGTATATTCATCGCAAAATCCTAAAGAATCAGATATGAGGGAATTTCTTGAGGAAGTAGAGCTTCCAAAATTAAATACAGATCAAGTTGCCTTTCTAAATGCGCCCATCACAGAAAAGGAGGTTCAGGAGGCAATTTTTGCTTCTAAGAATAATAAGGCGGCGGGCCCGGATGGATTCCCAAATGAGTTTTACAAAGCCTTTGTGAAAATTTTAGGTCCACACCTTACAACAGTATATAACAATATTCTAATAGAAGGGGAGATGCCATCAAACTTCTACAATGCGGCAATTACATTGATCCCTAAACCAGGCAGAGACCCAGACTTATGTGGCAGCTACCGGCCTATTTCCCTGTTAAATGCAGATTTTAAATTTTTCTCCAAAATACTAGTAGACAGGCTTAAAGCTTTAAGTGGAGAAATCATTCATATCAACCAAACGGGGTTCATACCTGGAAGACAGGGAAGGGATAACATCAGGAAGGCAATAAATATTATCTATGCGCTAAATAAACAGCAAAAGCCCGCCATGGTAATCTCGGCAGATGCAGAGAAGGCTTTTGATTTCGTGGAGCCGAGATTCCTATTCGAGACCCTGGGGCGGATGGGGTTCGAGGGAAATTTCATGAGCTGGTTGAGGGCTATTTATAAGAACCCACAATCTAGCCTGATAATTAATGGAGAAGTTTCTGGACCCTTCCACCTACAGAGAGGGACCAGACAGGGTTGCCCTTTGTCACCCCTCTTATTCAATTTGGTACTGGAAGTCTTGGCGGCAGCAATCAGACAGAATAAAAAAATAGAAGGGGTTAGGATTGGAGGTATAGAAACAAAGCTCTCCCTGTACGCGGATGATCTACTGGTCTACATAACCAACCCCAGGGACACACTGCCAGAATTGATGAGGGTGATGGAGGAATTCGGGAGAATCTCTGGGTACTCGATTAATAAGGATAAGTCCTTTGCGTTAGTATTTGGAGAGGGGCCAGAACAGGAGGCGCAAATTAAAGAAATGTCGCCATTCCCAGTAAGTGAGTCGGGTTTGAAATATCTAGGAGTTATGTTAACAAAAAAGACAAAACATTTATATTCAGCTAACTTTCTCCCCTTACTTAAAAAACTGAAGGATGAGGTTCAGCCTTGGAAAAAATTGATGGTGTCGTGGTTGGGAAAAATTAATTTATTTAAAATGATTGTTCTCCCCAAGCTGCTATACAGATTGATGGCTATTCCGATTCAGCTTCCAGTTTCTTTCTTCAAAATGTGCGATGAATTACTGAGGGATATAGTCTGGAATGGAAAAAAGCCCAGATTTAGGAAACAGGTGCTGGTCCAACTGAAAGAGAAGGGGGGTCTGAATGTCCCTGATATTAAGTTGTATCACACGGCGGCCTCGCTTGCGGGACTGTACGATTGGTACCATGAAGCCAAGGCACCAGAGTGGGCCTACCTAGAAAAGGAATTAATGGGGGTAAAGACGTTAAAAGACCTGATAGTTGATAAGGGTAAAGTGCCAAGAGAGATAAATTTATATCATCCGTTTATAGGGAACCTCCTTAAGACCTGGGGGAAAACAAAAAAGAAACTGGGATTGGTCGGGGATCTATCCCCATTTACGCCAATTGACTCCATACAAATAAGGGAAAGCAATTTAGCCCCGGGAATTAGAATGGCCCTAAAAAAGAGGGGTGTCTCAACAATGGAACAGTTATTCCTGGGAGGTAAATTCGTATCTCATCAAAGGCTGAAAAGTGTATTGAAGGAAGAAATTAGCGAATTTCAATATCTTCAGTTAAAGGCGATGGTTTCTTCCCCACTGAATAGAGAAAGCTTAAAGAGAGAACCACACAAAATAGAGAAAATTCTATTCAAAATAAATAAAGCCTCAGGCAGGTTGGGTAGACTATATAGGGAATTAAAAAATGCACTCTATACCCCCTCAGTGGATTACATCATGAAATGGGGAAGGGACCTGAATACTTCCATCGACCAGGGAGAGGAAAAGAAAATTTGGTCTCATATGAACAAGTGTGTGTTCTCCTTGGAGGTTAGGGAGATACAGGTTAAACTAACTACTAGATACTACCTAACACCTGAGAGATTGAAATTCGCTGATCCAGAGGGGGGTGGTCTGTGCTGGAGGGGATGCGGTGAGGTCGGTACGTATATGCATTGTTGGTGGTACTGCGGGAGGGTGCAGCTCTTTTGGAGCAAGGTTTGGAAAATTGTTAACAAAGTTGCGGCAATGGTGGTGCCGTTCAGACCAGAAACAGCCCTGTTGGGCTTATACCCCAACACAAAATGTATGATTTCTTGCCAGAACTCGTGTAAAATTATTTGCTTAGCAGCTATAAATATTATAGCTAGGCACTGGCGATCTCTGGAGGACCTCACCATGAACGAGCTGCTCCACAGAATCTGGTATATGCATACAATGGAAGACTTTCACGCGGATCTCCACAACAAGAAGCAAGACTTTGAAACCATCTGGGCACCAATCAGGAAAGCCTTGGACAATTTAAATGGGACAACTTAAACAAACACTAAGCAAAATTAGCTGCTTAAAAAAAAAAGCCTGTAGGACAAACATAATCTGACTTGATACATTTTCATGACTCTGGGGGGAATCCTGCGCTGTTGGTTTAGGGTTTATATTTAAAGTATAACATAACAATTTGTTAAATAGAGATATGTTTGTTGACCTGTGTAACACTTACAGGGATAAAATTATATGTACAAGAAGGAATATGGTCAAATGCGTTGTACTTTGATTTTATTTAAATAAAAGTCACATAAAAAGAAAAAAAAATAAAATCTAACATTTGTACATAATGAATTATCCAGCATTGTCTAGACATTTATTTTATCTATATATAATGGTCTCTTCCTTTCCAGGAATCAAAAAATCTCTCCTAAATTAATGCAAAATGGATCATCATTGCTGGCTTCATGAATCATATGGAGTTTCATGCATTTAACAATATATTCTCATATGTCAGACTCTAATATAATATGCAAATAGAGACACAGTAGTATGAGGCATGATGCCTCAATTCAGCATAAAGCTGACCCTTCAAAAGAATCAGAGCTCATAAGTTAACTATGAAAAATGCATCTATTCTTTTTCGCTGCCCTGTCAGTGACACTTATGTACATTACAACGTGGAGAATCTAGCAATGATCAGTGGGGTCAACTCCATGCTGTAACTTTAATACAATGTACTGCAGCATAAAATGAAAACTCAACATAAAGAATCTTTAAATATTAAGAACATAAGTCAAGTCAAGTTATTGTTTATTGCAAGCTGGAGCCATCACAATGACATACAACATAAAATATAACAGTACAATCCAAAGTACATAAGAACATAAGTAGTACCATACTCAGTCAGACCAATGGTCCATCTAGCCCAGCATCCTCTCTCAGACAGTGGCCAATCACCGTAGCTTGGGAGAAGCACCCAACAGGTCACAATGGGGAATCCATTCCCTGTTGTTTTTCCCCAGCTCCCGTCATGTTCCCTAATCCTGTCTAGCTAATAGCTGCTAATTTTTTATTATTATTATTTTTATTTTATTTAAAAAAAATTATACCCCGCTACCTCTTGCCACAGGCAGCTCGGAGCGGCTAACAATAGTAAAACCAATAATAATACATAATGAATAAAACATAAAAACATCTCCTTCCCAGCCCACAATAATACACATGTAAAAGAAAAATCCCATCCACCTCCCACTTTCGCTACCCTATTACCCCCCCCCCATTACCCCTCTCCCTCATCAAATACCCGACGGAACAGCCAGGTCTTACAGATCTTATGAAAGGCTGGGAGGCTGGGGTACAGATGTGCCCCCACTGGGAGGGAATTCCAAAGGTGCGGAGCGGCCACCAAGAATGCCCTATCCTGCATGCCCCCCCGGGAAACCCAGAGGACCTCCAGCACAGCACCCCCAACTGACCGCAGAGGCCGGTCCAGACCCCAGGGAGCGAGGCGGTCTTGCAAGTAGGCAGGGCCCAAGCCATGTAAGGCTTTATAGGTCAAAACCAACACTTTGAATCGAGCCCGGAAGACTATTGGCAACCAGTGCAGAGAACAGACCGTTGGTGTAATCTGCTCCAGGCAGATGGACCTATCTTCCAGAAACTTGTCCAAACCTCTTTTAAACTCAGCTATAGTACTGGCACTCATGATTTTATAGACCTCTATCATATCTCCTCTCAGTCATCTCTTCTCCAAACAGAAGAGCCCCAACCTACCAAGCCTCTCCTCATATAGGAGCCCTTCTATGCCCTTGTTCATTTTTGTTGCCCTTCTCTGTACCTTTCCTAGTTCAGCTATGTATTTTTTGAGATGGGGCAACCAGTACTGCACATAATATTTGAGGTGCAGTCGCACCATTGATTTGTATAGTGGCATTATGATCTCCTCCGTTTTATTCTCTATCCCCTTCCAAATAATTCCTAACATTCTGTTTGCTTTTTTGACTGCTGATGCGCACTGCGCTGTAGATTTCATTGTATTGTCCACAACCACCCCCAGATCCTTTTCCTGAGTGGTAACTCCTAGCTTAGTACCCAGCTTTGTGTACGCATAGTTTGTATTATTTTTCCCTACGTGCATCACTTTCCACTTATCCACATTAAATCTCATTTGCCATTTAGGTTCCCAGGCACCCAGTGTCATAATACCCTCTTGCAGTTCCTCACAGTCTGCTCATGTTTTAACTACTTTGAATAACTTGGTGTTGTCTGCAAATTTGATCACCTCACTCTTAACACCCTTTTTCAAATCATTAATGAATATATTAAACAGCACCGGTCCCAATACAGATCCTTGAGGCACCCCACTTTTTACATCTCTCCATTGTGAAAACTGACCATTTAGTCCAACTCTTTACTTTCTATCTTTCAACCAGTTTCTGATCCATAGTAAGACACTACCTCCTATCCCATGACTTTTTAATTTTCTCAAGAGTCTCTCATGAGGGACCTTATAAAATGCTTTCTGGAAATCCAGGTACACTATATCTACTGGGTCTTCTTTGTCCACATGCTTGCTTATTTACACCCTCAAACAATTCCAACAGGTTAGTGAGGCATGAGTTACCGTTACTAAATCCGTGTTGACTCTTCCCCATTAAGCCATGTTTGTCAACATGCCCTGTATCTCTGTCCTTACTGATGGTCTCCACCATTTTGCCTGGCAGAGACGTCAAGTTTACTGGTCTGCAGTTTCCAGGATTGCCTCTGGATCCTCTTTTAAATATCGGGGTTACATTTGCCACCCTCCAGTTCTCAAGTACAGTGGTAGATTTAATGACAGGTTACAAATTACTAACAGTAGGTCCACAATTTCGTATTTGAGTTCCTTCAGATCTCTGGGGTGAATGCCATCTGGCCCTGGTGACTTGTTAGTATTCAGTCTGTCAATTTTCCCTAGAACATCCTCCAATGTCACATTGATTTGTAACAGCTCTTCCAATTCCTCACCCACAAAGCAAGGATCTCTCATGGGAACCTCCCCAAAATCCTCTGCAGTGAAGACCGACGCAAATAACTCAGTCATCTTCTCTGCAATGTCCTTATCCTCCCTGAGTGCCCCTTTTACTCCCTTCTCATCTAATAGTCTAACTGACTCCCCAGCAGGCTTCTTGCTTCTGATATATTTGAAAAGGGTTTTGTTGCTTGTTTTTGCCTCTTTAGCAAGCCTCCTTAAAAATCTCTCTTGACCTACCTTTTTAACACTTTACATTTACATTATCAGTGTTTATGCTCTTTCATATTATTTTCATTGGGACTAGCCTTCCGAATTTACCAGTGCCACAGTACCAATGCCATTCCAAGAGGTTGCTGTGTGTGTGTGTGTGTGTGTGTGTGTGTGTGTGTGTGTGTGTGTGTGTGTGAATGTCTGGTTTCTTTCTTGTGGGAGTTAGAATTTTGTCTGCTGGGCTGGCTGGCTTTTTGTGGGATTTCTCCATGCAGATTCACTGTTCTGTGGGGTTGTGTTGTTGTCTTCTTTCCTACCAAGACTATGGAATGGCACAGTATAGAGCCAATTGTAGTGTGTAACTGTAACTTCTATTGTTCTGCCCACTGCTTGGCACCACGAGGACAGAGGGATCTCTCTGCATGGCTCCACTTCCCATGCCTGATCTGTATGTATCTCCTAAATTCTAAATCCTAATAATACTAAAACCTAATCCTAAATTAACAAATAACAATTCCTATCTCTATATATCTATATAACTATATATCTATATCTAACTATATCCTATATATATAACCCACCTACCCTAGTCCCTCCCAATTCCCACCTACTGTATTCCCTTTCCATGTGTGTGTGTGTGTGTGTATAAAATTACTTTTCCTACACTTCTTCTCTCTCCCTCTCCTTCCCACACCACAAAGAGACTGCTGAATTGAAGCCCCTTATATACTGTATGGGGAGAGGGGGAGGAAGGAAGGGGTGGATGTGTTATTGTACACCCTGATTGGCTAGGCTATTAAACAGCTGCAGCTGCTGCACATGGCAACACATGCCAAGGTGCTGCTTCAGCGTCGAGTAGTTCTGAGTTTCAGATTTCTGAAGTTCTGAGTATATCAAAGGTCCAGAATCCCAATTTCTGAATTCCAGGTCCACAGAAAAAGTTCTGAAGTACCGCCAAATATCCTGACCAAGTACCTGGAACTTTGGAAATCAGCCCGAGTGACATGGAAGTACTATTCAGTACAGTCCTAGTTTTCGCCTGTCTCTGCACAGGGCATCCCAGATTTTTCCCAGATGCTATGTGAGTGGGCATGAATGGGCAGTGCATGGGTCATTGGAATGTGTGCCCCCCATGCCACCTTCAGAAGCATATGGGGATGTGTGTGGAATGGGCGGACCTGTGTGGGTCTGTCTGCCTGTGTGTTTGTTTATGAATGAGAGAGAGACTCACCCTTGGAAGATGTTCAGGGGTGGATCCACCAGAGTGGCTAACAGGGCTACAGTCCCCCCCATTGGCCAACTTTGGTTAGACCCGACCCCTTACGCCAGGGTTGGGGGTGGGGCTAGGCGCATACTAAGGAGGCAGGCTGCTTCTGCCTGCCTTCCTTAGCTCCTGCTTTTCACTGCAGTCTTCGGTAAGTAAAGGGGAGGGGGCTCTGAGGGCTTTCAATGGAGGGGCTCTGCTGCCGCAGCTCTGCTGCAGCTGCTGGAGATCCAGGCTTTGATCCCTGGATCCATGCTGCTGAATCAGGGGGTGTGGTGGGGCAGAGAAGCTACAGGGCTGGCGGGCAAAGACAAGCCCCCTAGTCCTCCAGCCCCCACCTGGGGGGAAAGGAGGTTTTTTTTAGAAGGGAACAGGGAAGGAAGGGTTACTTGTACTTACGATGGGGGGTGTTTGACCCTCCTTCCCCCAGTACCACCACTGGCACCACCACCACCATGCTCTACACAACACTGGGCCCTTTCCCAGACCTCCAGTTTAAACCCCCCACCCCCTGTCCTAAGTGCCCTTTTTTAAGGTGGCGGCTGCAGGGTGAAGCAGCTCTTCTGAGAATGCTTGGCCCCACATGCCCTTTTCAAAGATGGTGGTCGTAGGGCCGCACGTTCTCAGAAGAGCTGCTCAGTCCTGCAGGCACCATCTTTGAAGAGAGCACAGGTTCTCAGCATGCTCTGCTGTGAGTTCCCCCCCCCCTTTTAAACTGAAGACCCAGGAAGGGGCCCAGCATGGCGTGGAGCACTGTGGGGCGGTTGGGACCCCCCACCCCGAGCTTGAAGGAGCTCACCACTGGAGCTCCCCGGACAGTTGGCCACTGCGGTGATGAGCGGGGGCACAGCAGCTACAGGGTCCCTAGCACTCATGTGACTCAGCCAGGCGGGGGGCCTGAGCCCATGTGGGTGCTGCTATTGCTTCCCCACTGCCATGCGAGGGACCTCAGCACCAGGGCATATTGCATGTGCCCCCCTCCCCCCCAAGCAGGCGGCCACTGTGAATTCGATTGTGGGAGGGAGCAGAGTTGGTGTTTTGTTCCCCACTGCTGATGGTAATCCTGCTCTCCCTCCCACTCCCTGAACTGGAGGGAGCTGCTTGGGGCACATTAGGAGCAGTGCCCCCACTCTCTGAGCTGGAGGAAGCCATTTGAGGCACATTTATGGGGGCCTCCGGGTAGCTGCCTTTCTCCACAAACCCAGTGCCCAATAACCAGCCCCCTGCCTCCCCCCCCAAACCCAGCCCCCAAACCTGGTGCCCCATGCCTTCCCCCTAAACCAAGCCCAAATAGCCAGACCCCCTCCCTTCCCCCCCAAACCCAGTGCCCCTGCCTTCCCACAATAACCAGCCCCCTGTCTTCCCTCCCCCACCCAGCTCCCTGAATGTGGTGCCCCCTGCTTTCCTCCCCAAACCCAGTGCCCATGCCTCCCCCCAAACCTGCTTCTCTCTGCCACCTGGCACAGCAGTGCTTATGTCCCAGGTTAAAGTGGGAAATCATGAGAATTTGTGCTTTCAGCTCCTGAGTGTTTGCTGCTAGTCTTGTGATTTTTAGGTATTTTCAAAATGTTAGAAATGTGGTGCTTGTGATAAAATTGAGGTTTTCAAATCCTGAGATTTAACTGTTAGTCTTGTGATTTTAGGTGTTTTCAAATATGCTCAAAATGTGATTGGGGGGTGGAGGGTGGCAGCAGCAAGTCTGCCAGGCAACAATGCTGGCCCTGGGGAGGGGGCATGGTTGGAGTTGTGGGGCAGGGTGGGGGGGGAGGTGTGAGGTGGAGGGGGAATGGGCGCGTGCTTGGTGGTACAGGAGTGGGAGTAAGATTTTAAGCGGTATGTGATTTTTTGGGCGTGAGCACAAATCATCTAAAAGTGGCCTAGGAACTGGAAAAAGGTCACATAAATATACATCTGCATTTGGGCCATGGGCCTGAGGAGAAGCCCCAGGACTGTGCTGGCAGATCCAGTGAGTTGGGGGGGGGCAGTGTGTCTGTGTCTCGCCAAGGGTGAAGATGCCATGGTGCTTGCTTGGCAGGGGGCATGGCTAGAGGTGGGACTGGAGGCGGGGCAATGCTAACTTTGGACTTCAGTCCCCCCATCCACATCACTTCTGGATGTTTCCTGAAATACATGGCAAACTGGAAGTCATGAGCTTAAATCTTAAATCAGTTGACAATAGTTCCTATTCTCAGGCACATTGTTTTTTATCAAAGTCTGCTCCAGAAAATAATGTGTATGAGCTGCTATTTCATTTTACAAGTGAGTTAACAGAAAGGGTACACAAAGTCACAATGGGGAATAGGACCAAGTTGTAAGACCTGACTGTTGCAGCAGGCATTTGGCGGGGGAGTTGTGTAATGGGGGGGGAGTTGTTGGGGATGGTGGGGTGGGATGTGATTTCCCCCCTCCTTTTATGTTGTTTTAATTTATTTTTTTAGTATTTGTAAGCTGCCCCAAACTGCCTGTGGCAGGAGGGGCAGGGTAGGAAATGTTTTAAATAAATAAATAAATAAATAAATAAATTATCATTGCCAGTCTGACTGTTGACCTTCATCATGCTAGTTCCTAGCCCTCAAAACCTTTAATTCAATAATACAGCAATATAGGAAGTAAAGTCTGAGGGGTAAATTCTCACATTGAATTTCCCCCGTTTATGTTCTTATCAGGGCTACACTTACACTGGGACTGCAGCTGATATATATTAACCCCCTCTTGATCCAGTTTAACTGACCTACTGGAAAGCCCTTATAGGGTATTTTCAGATGTGACGGGGCCAATTGACCCTGTCATGGAACCAATCTGTTGATCCCTGGCCGGGGCCACCGCGTCACGGCCTAACAGATTCCCGGAGGGGAATCGGGGAGGGGACGGGGCCATGTGGCGCAACGTGCGGCCGCATGGCCCCGCCCCCCCATGCTCCCCTGCCACCTGCCCTCCGGGGAGACGGGCAAGTGTCGCGGCTAATGCAGCCGCAGCGCCCGCCCGAATTGACCATGGGCCAGAATCCCTGTGGGGCTTCTGAGCCGTGGCCACCATCCAGATGTGATGGTTTGGTTCATCACGGCAGGGAATCACCTTTACCACGCGATCACTGCTGGCCCCGCTGGTTCAGCCAATCGCGTGGTGAATGTGATTCCCCGCCGCGATTGACCGTGGTGAACATCTGGGGGGGAACATCCGTTCTTCCCATAAGACGTTACGCGGTCACAACCACCACAGGGAATTGACTGTGGTTGACTGTGATCTCGTAACGTCTGAAAATACCCATAGTCTGACGATCCTCTGACTGGTTACCAACAGTCCTAGCTGGCTATATCTTACTGCTCACTCCACATTCCCTCAGAGCAGCTCAGTGCTCAACATTACAGTACTATGGTTTGCTCTCCCAGATACAACCAACTTCAATCCAGTGTTGCTGTGGTCTTCCTGCGCCTACTAGCCCTGCATCAGCATTCTTATCTTGACCCTTTCCCATGACTGATTCTCCATTTCCAGACCTTAACTTGGCACACCCTGGTATTAGTCTCATTTATCAGACCAAATTCCAGTCCTTAACTCTAGGCCCCAAAGCTTCAAGGTCTCAATCCAGTGTTCCACTACCTCCCTGCTGCCCATGACCTGGGAGCCATAATACTTGTAGCAGTAGAAAGAGGCGACAGTGGAAGTGAGAATTGGGATCTGACTTGATTGAAAAGAGGACATGGCATGATTCACCATAAAATCCCAACTTGGTTCTAATTCTCAACAGATAAAAAACAGCTTAATCACCTCAGTTTAATACAGTGGCAACAATAAATCCTGCAAACTAGTCAGCCATCTTGTATCCACCTGAGAATTGGCTATCTTCTAAAAGGCTATAACTGCCAGATTTTGTCATCAATATAATGTGATAAAAATGAAATGTGCAGCTCGGGCAAATATGCCCAGTTGCCCAATGAAATGTAAACTTGACAAGATGGAACTTCTAGGAAACAGCTTTTCTTGGAGCAGAATAAAATCATCAGTGCATGGCCCTTTGCTTCAAACATTTTAAATGAGGCTGGACAAACCACTAGTAAATGTACTGCAGGGAGCTATCTTGCACTGAGAGGGAGATGGAAAGGATGACCTTAATAGGTCTTTTTCACCTTCAACTTTTCTGAGTTGTTTTTTTCTATATCACATTAAGGCTCCATACCATCTCTGTGAAATAATTGCAAGTATTTATTATTAAAAAGGGAGAGGGAATGAACCTGACAACAGACTGCATTTAGACAATGGAGGCATGGGTCTGCAATTTCTGTTTCCTCTCTGCTGTCTTGTTTTGTGGTAATTGGTGTGTTGTTTATCTCCCAAGAAGGGGGAAAAAAAAGTCTACAGAGACTAAAGACAATGAACTTCTAAAGCTTTTTTTAAAAAAAACAAAACAAAAACCCAAACAGAACAAAAACAAACAAGACAGCAGAGAATTATCTTTCTCTTTAGGGCACTAGAAAATTATCTGCAGCTGCAGCAACAAATACTTCCACAATATCCCAACTTTCAACTCAAGAGTAGCTCCACTGATGTTGCTGAGGATATTTGTACACTTTAAGCTAGGCACCTGTGTAAGCACTTTACAGGATGGCAGACAGCTCAACACCTGGTAGCACTGCTTTAAAATTACATTGCTGTTCACTTGATAGACCATGTGATGCTATAGGGAATGAGTTCTGAGCAAAGGGAAGCTTTTATTTGAGTTCTTTCAATGCAATTTTCAGTGGGAATGACTAACTGCATGGGGCATGGGCAGCCAGCGAGGTATGTCAAGCTAACAATGTCAACATTAACTGATGGTGGAGCTATGTTAGAACTGGTAAATATACTCTGCCTTTCAAAATAACAGTTCGGAAAAAATAATAACAACAGTTTGATTTCACGTATACTAGTTAAATTCCACTGACATCTGTGGGTTTACTCCTGGCATACACCAGTGTAAGTGAAGTCAGGATCTCATTGCAAATAGTTATCCTCCATTATCTCTTCTGCCTTTAAGGAAAAAAAAGAAGGACCTTGCAGTTTACTCTAAAACGTATGCTGCAAGATACCTTCCTTGGAGCTTTCCTCACATCCATATGGCAGAATGGGACAAAGGACTGGGTAATATGATGCATTGAGTCAACCATAGCAATAATGCTTAGAGAATATGTTATATCTCATAGATGTTAAGATCTTTGAACTTGTAACAGAGCTGTTCCTTGAACAGAAATGTCCTCTTAAATCATGTATTTTAACTGACATTATTTCTTTGTACTATGTCTTTATTTAAATTTATGTAAACTATTGCTTTATATTTATAATATTCTTAAGTCTCATAGCTTCATTTGTAAATGAATTATCTTTTACAATACTTTGCTGAGCAGCTGGCTTATTAGCATAGTGTAAACTGAGTTTCCACATATTGGAAAAGAGCGCCCTATATCCAGACCAGATCATGTCAGGCCTGGACCACTAAAGGCAAATTCCCTTTGAGGAAACTGAGGCACAACGTGACAATTGGCATGCAACTGGGTCTTGAGACATAAGAATATATAATTAAGTACAACGGGGTGTTCACCAGAACTTTAACTACTTTTGTTCTCTCTATATATTCGAGTTTGTTAAGCTTAACTAAAAGAAAAGGATTTTTTGCATTTTATATCATGGCTATCCAATTAAAACAAGTGCTTTATGCACTATTTATTTATTACATTTATACCCCGCCCCTCCTGAAACAGGTCAGGGTGGCTTGCAAACTCAAAATAAAAAAAACCCTATATATATATATAGTATAAACAGAAAATATTTAAAATACGCATAAAATACAACAATTAAAACAGGACCAGGGAACATGATAAATAATACAATAAATAAGGGTGACGGGTGAAGATGTCTTAGCCCCTGGCACCACCCGCTGGCTTCTCCCCGAGAGGAATGAGTGGAACCATTCAAGAACAGTCCTGTCCAGACCCCCCCGAGGTCATGTAGCCGTCTCAACAGCAGCCCATGGTCCATGGTGTCAAAAGCGGCCGAGAGACCTAGCAGGATGAGAAATGTTGAACATCCTGCATCCATCTCCTGGTGGGGATCGTCGACCAAGGCCACCAATGCCATCTCAGTGCCATAGCCGTGGCGGAACCCAAATTGAAAAGGGTCCAGGAAGCTGATGCTGTCCAGATGCTCCTGGAGCTGGATCGCCACCGCCCACTCAATAACCTTCCCTAAAAAGGGGAGGTTAGAGACAGGTCAGTAACTGGCGAGTGCGTCCACGTCCAAAGATGTTTTTTTCAGCAGGGGGCGCACCACAGCCTCCTTGAGGCTGGGTGACAACTTCCCCTGCTGCAGGGTTGCATTAACCACCCTTGCCAGCACCGTCGTCCCCAATGTCTCCCTGGAGACTTTCACCAACCAGGATGGGCACGGATCAAGTTCAAAACAGGTGACTCTCACAGACCACAAGACATCCACCGCATCAGCTGGCGTCACTTCCTGAAACTCCCCCCACAAAGATGGACCAGATGGGGCCTCCATCACCTTATGCTCTCCACCTACTGCCCCTAATCCAGCGTTAAAGTCACTCTGAATCCAAGTGATCTTGTATGTGAAGTAGGTGACAAACTCCTCACAGCGGGCCTGGGTAAGTCCCCATCCAGGCGGAGGGAGGCCAGACTAACCAGCCCCTGCACCACCCAAAACAGCTCTGCTGGACATGACTTTGAAGACACTATGAGGATAGCAAGGAACTCCTTCCTTGCTGTCCTCACAGCCTCAACATAGGACCGCGAATGGGCCCTATGGAGAAGTCAGTCAGAGTCAGATCAAGTTTGACACCAGCATCGCTTCAGCCTACTCGTTTCATACACCGCAGCCCCTCAGTAAACCAAGGTGCCCTGCAGTGACGAGACCGAGGCAGAGAACACCTTGGAGCCACCCTGTCAATAGCCTCCTCCAGCAAGCTGTTTCAATGCTGGACCAGCTCATCGACAGAGTGAGCATCCAGATCCAAGGTTAACTCCCTCAGAACCTCTTGGAACCACTGAGGTTCCATCAGCCTCCGAGGGCGGACCATCCTAACTGGCCCATTCCCCTTCTGGAGGGGATGCACTGAGAGACTGGCCTGAAGGAGATAATGATGCGTCCATGACAAACGCACCACCCTAACCCCCCCACTACTGGGCCACTTGCCTCAAGGCCAGAGCCGAAGATCAGGTCGAGGGTATGCCCCCCCAAGTGGGTTGGGCAGGTGACCTCCTGGGACAAATCCATGGTTGCCATGGTGGCCATGAATTCTCACTCCACTCCTACAAGGCCAGCATCGGCATGGATGTTGAAGTCCCCCAGAACCAAAGTCCTGGAGGAGCCCAACGCCACCTCTGAGGCCAGCTCTGCTAGAGTGGTAATGGATGCTGCTGGACAGGAATGGGCCCAATATACCAGGAGCACCCCAAGCTTGCCCCCAGCCAAATCAAACACCACATGGAGGGCCTCAATACCTGCAGTCTCCTGAACTGGATACATCATAACAGGCTGTCCTCTCTAAAAATAATCGCTACACCACTATGGGTTGCTAGTTTGCAAAATGTAACAGTCAGAGATGGAGATGATTATTATTTAGAAATAAGAAATGGAGAATGGGGAATTGGACACAGATTTCTAATTTTTTCTTTTGAAACAAATGATGCAGGTGTAATAGTTTCTATGAGACTAAGAGATGTAGTTTTTAATTCATTGACAATGTCTGTGTTACCTATCAATAAGCAAGATTTTAACCTAATGACAGGGATAGAAGTTGAAATTCCCCAAAATATAAGAAGGCATGGATCTATTTCTATAAGTAATGCTGATTATATCTTTGGAAGTGTATATAATTATACTCCAGCTATCACTGAGAAATTGCATGACGTTAATGCAGCCCAGTGGGAACAGGAGTACACTCTATTAAGGAGAGAATATTTAAATCTGACAGAATTTTCAAGAAGTAATTTTGGAAGACATCCTTTTGTGCCAGGAGTACACCGAGCTGAAATTTCTGTCTTAAATATGGCAAATATACGGGCTGCAACAGGGCCCACTCCAAAAGACTTACATGAAATTCTAAGAAAGATAACTCAAGAGCATTGTAAGGGCCTATGGGGTTGGAATGAAATTTCTCTCTAATCATGATTTGATATGGGGAATCCTTAAAGTCCTCTCTAAAGGTGATGTATTGAAAGCTGCCATTCAATCTAAATTAGATTTGCTGATTACTGAGCAGGAAAAGATAAGGTCCTTCCCTAAAATTGTCCAAGATACTTACAAGTCTATGGGTAGAGATTGTTTGGGAAATAACCCAAACAGGAAGAATCTTGAACAGGAAGGTTCTAAATCTAAGAAATCTCCCTCAAATATTAATTCTAAAATTAAATTTGTTCCCCAAAATTCCCAGCCAAATTATAGAGGCAATGGACGGAAGAACCAAGGCTCAAATAGAAAGCAGTTTCAAGCTCAGAAGTGTTAGGGTAGGGGGTTTATAGAGAGAGGGAGATGGTACCTTGCACACCCTTTTAACTTGAAATAGTCCCACCCCCTGATCCAGTGTAGGGCAATCCTCAATATGTACGGAAGACACCCCTCAGGTTGGTATAGGGCCCAAACCTCTGCAAGAGAGACGTGGCCTATGTCATCATAGGGGGGGG
>QEPC01000755.1:532158-593183 GCA_003113815.1 Sphenodon punctatus | reverse complement strand
GGGGGGTTTATAGAGAGAGGGAGATGGTACCTTGCACACCCTTTTAACTTGAAATAGTCCCACCCCCTGATCCAGTGTAGGGCAATCCTCAATATGTACGGAAGACACCCCTCAGGTTGGTATAGGGCCCAAACCTCTGCAAGAGAGACGTGGCCTATGTCATCATAGGGGGGGGGAACCAGCAAGGCCCTGAGGATTGTCCCACACTGGGTGCAGGGTCTGTAATAACAGTCCTATCCCCACTTTTGCTATACACGCTACGCACGTGCAGGGAACCCTAAATCCACACCCCAAGTGACGGTAGTTGTGAGGAGGTCAGGAGGGGGGAACGAAACCAGGAAGGGATAGGGTAGGACTCCACCGAACACACGCAACACAGACAGGGAAGGTATAAAGGGACCCCAGAAGGGGATGGTGCTCCCCACGCCCCACACACCAACCACACCTCAATACACTTATCTACTCCTTTGACCCCAAACAACACACGTCCGCACTCGCACCACTCACGTACACACCAACACGCACACTCCGTCTCTGTCTCTCCAAGTTCCTAGAATCCACACAGGGGGCCAGTCTCACAGCGATGCTGTTCACCGGCATCGCCCTAGTGAGACTGGCCCTCCTTAAATATCCCCTGGGGCGGGCCCCGCCCTGGCACGTAGCCGTGCCGAGCGTCTCTGCGCTCCTTCTGGCCCCACCCCCGACGTTTTAGCCGACGCCCCGGCCGGCGACCTGACTAACCCCTGTGGGGTTTCCCCGGCGTCGGCCGCTCCTGTTTGTTGTAGCGGCCGCGCCTGCAGATGTTCAGAGCGTCGCAACGCTCTTCCTGCTTCCTCCCTGACGCTACGTGGGGGTGTGGCCTGCAGGGATAGCGGGGAACGCCGCGGCTGGGCCGCATGGCTTCTACCGCTTCCCCGCACCCTGCCCCACCTGTGCTTTTTGCCCCACCGCCTCTGGGCCATGACAAGAAGAGCCAGGATTCTGAAAATCCAGAAGGTACAGCTACATATGACTTAAGGAAAGGATCACAGTTTCCCCATAGAGACTTTTTATAAATTAAAGCAAGGTTTTAATTCCAGAGGTGGATTTAGAGGAAATAAACGAGGTTTTAATAAAGACTTTCAGCCCTTTGATCAACTGACAGCCTCACTCAAAGTTTCAGAAACTCCCTCTGTGACACAGGATGGCAGAGAACAGACAAACTCAGGTCAGCCTTGAATTTCCAATAGTCTCTGTAGAAATAGCAGATAAGGCTTTCACAGCTCTAATAGACACAGGAGCAAATCAATATTGTATTCAATCAAAATGTTTGCCACATGTATATACAACTAAAGGTCAATGTATAGTTGAATCTTATTTTTTAGAAGAGAAAGTGGTACCTCTTGTAAAATTACCTGTTCAGATAGCAGGACAATGTTTGGAAAATGAATTTGCAATATGTGATTTTACAAAACATGATGTTGTCATAGCTCATGAAAGGGTTAAGGATTTGTTTCTAATAGGCTCAATAAACATAATTGGAACTCAAGATAATAGGGGTGAGCAAATAAAAGAGCAAATTGCATCAACTGACTGTGCAAAAAATGAAAAAACAAAATTGAGAGATATTTTATACTCCCTGAACCCATATTTTCAGCAATTTGATAATCAAATTTGCCACAGGAAAATAAAGTCTCATGATTTATCTGTCAAAACACAGCCCAAACTGCAAAAGTAATATCCTATTAACAAAGCTGCAATTAATGATATTCAAAAAGTAATTAATTATTTAATTGCACAAGAAGCTTTGATTAGACAATATAGCTCCATGAATACTCCAGTATATCCAGTGCCTAAACCTAATGGGAAATGACGTATGGTATTAGACTACCGTGCCCTAAACAGGGTTTCACCCTCTTTTAATGTGCAAAACCTACACGTTTGGCATGCTAGGAAATTTGGAAAGGCACAGATAGAAAACTACACTGGATTTATCTAATGGATTTTGGGTTCATCCTATTAGAGAACAAGACAGATATTTGACTGCTTTTAGTTGGCAGGAAACACAGTACTGTTGGACACGCCTTCCTCAAGGTTATTTAAATAGTCCAGCATTGTTTTCAGCTGACGTGATTGAGCTTTTGAAAAATATTCCAGGTGTGCATTCATATATGGATGGCATCTACTTTACAAATGAAGATTTAGATAAACATTTAGCTACATTAAAGCAAATTGTCACTGTTTTGGGAGAAGCAGGATATATTATCAATCTGAAAAAAATCACAGATTTGTTGAAGCAAAGTAAAGTTTCTTGGATTCCAATTAACTGACTCAGGCAGAGGACTGACTCAGGAGTTCAAAGAAAAACTGATGACATTGCAACCTCCTAAAACTTTAGAAGAATTGCAGTCAGTTTTAGGTTTTTTAAATGTTGCAAGAATATTGGTTCCTGACTATGCTCAGAGAATCAAACCCCTTTATAATCTAATTCCATTAGCAAGCAAAGGGGATTTTTGTACCTTGGAAGCTCAGGAAACATTGGATAATCTGATAACCTTAATTAACCAAGCTGTTGAATTAAACACAAGAAACAGCACAGTTTCCCTAGAAATTCTAGTTGGAGCCACACAGAAAGGAGGATTTGCTTCATATTTCAATTATAGAGAATCTAAACCTCTCCAGTACATATCCTATGTCTTCTCAAATTCAGAAAAAAAGTTTTTGCCTATTGGAAGAATCTTATGTATGTGTAATCTTGCCATTTTAAAAGGTAAAGATCTTGCACAGGGCCAAAAGATGATAGTCAAAACTCCTATTGCCCCCTTAAGGCAGGTTAAAAAGGGTTCAATACCTAATGCAAAAGCTCTTCATAGACGATGGGTACAATGGATGTCACATTTTGAAAATCCACAAATAGAATTTGAATATGTGGAACAGAGCAATGATTTAGAAAATTTGCCAGCTTTTACTATTGAACCTGTATCTTCTAAAAATCATACCCCAGACAAACATCTCCATGAATATCAACAAGTTATCTATACTGATGGTTCAGCCATGTCATGTAAGCAAGGCAAATACATCTGGAAAGGAGGTTGTGCTGTTGTAATTGGGACATTTAATGATAAAGGGGAATATCATATGTCTGACTGTATTCAAATGCCTTTAGGGAATAATACTGCGCAATACGCTGAGTTGATGTCAGTACATAAAGCAATAGAGATCTCTCCTCCTGATGCAACTGTTCTCATTTGTACTGATTCCTTCTATATAGCTAGAGGAATAAATGAAGAATTACTGATATGGTGGTCTAATGGTTTTCCAGATAATAAACAAAAACCTTTGAAACATGCCCATAGATTTTTTATTTATTTATTTTGTGGCATTGATGGCAAAAATTAGCAACACTTTTTGATGACAAGCCATTGATTACTGTAATGCACATACCAGGCCATTCCAAATATGGATCTCATGTTAACGGGAACAGCCTTGTAGACTTACTGGTAAAGGAAGCAATTAAAGCATCCTCAGTCTGTGTACTTACCCGGTCGCAAGTTTAAAAATGCTTGGATGGGGAATTGACTCAGTGCATCAGCCCAGATCCCATTAACCCTAAGGGTTACCCTTCTGCCTATGATTATGCCCTAAAAGATGGGAAGTGTGTTGTAACATTCACTAATGGGGAGAAACATGTAATACCCCCTGTTGACACAAAACCTAACTTAATACAAGAGGCTCACAATAGTCTTGGGCATGTTCACCAAGGTGTTAATGCCACAGTTGAATCTTTACAGTGTTCTTATTGGTGGCCTGGACTGCACAAACAAGTCCAACGGCGTTTGGCTCAGTGTGAACCTTGTTTAAGAATGAACCCTGGTCCAGTTACCAGACAACCTTACTTAAAAAATCTTAAGCCTCTGTCTCCTTTTGATAAGGTGTATATGGATTATATTGGTCCCTTGACACCTTCCTATGGGCATAATCACTGTTTGGTTATTGTTGATGCTTGTACTGGTTTTGTATGGATTTACCCCACACGAGATCAATCAGCCTCTACCACTGTTAGAACTCTCACTTTCTTCATTTCACCTGGCCTTCCACGTATCCTACACTCTGACAAGGGAAGTGCCTTCACCTCTCACCAAATTCAAGATTTTGCAAAGAGTTTAGGGATAGTGTTGGAATATAGCACACCTTATCACACCCAAGGTGCTGGGGTTGTGGAAAGGAAAAATGAAGAGTTAAAACAAGCTTTAATGAAGCTATTGGTAGGGAGGTTCCGGCAGCGGTATTCTTTTCTTTGCTTCCTCTGGTACAGCTTGGACTTAATAACCTTCCTAGGAGTGACTGTCACTTAACCCCTTATAAATTGCTATTTGCAAAGGACATGACCACTCCTTTAGAACAACTGGCTTTATCTTCTCCTATTTCTCGACAGGAGCAGTTGGCACTGATAGATGAATTGAGAGCATAACTGGCTTCTCCCCAGCCTAACACTGATATTAATTCTGTTTCTCGAATTTGGATTCCACAGAAAGGTCAGCTTGTACAGGAAAAGGCTGTTTTAAAGGATCCTTCCTTAAGGCCTCGCTGTAAAAAAACCTGTACTTATTCTCAAAGTTTTGAGTCCCCGAACAGTAGAAATTCAGACATCACCAAGTAATTTGAAAATAGTGTCTATTGACAACTTAAAGTGCACTCCCATCCACTATGATCAGGGTAATGATGGATTATTGTCAAATTCCACTTCAACCCCAACCTCTCCCACCAACAGCACCTGACTACTCTCTTGCTAGGGATGAAGTGTCTCAAAAGGCACCTCTGCCACAGCCAAGCCTCACACAATATTTTTGGCCTAGGTACCGAAGATTTACATGTTGTTTTTTATGGAGCATCTTTGTATTCTTTAGTGTAACTATTATAACTTTAACTATTGTTTTTTCAGTCCTTCGTTTAACATGGGCTCATACTGTTTTGTTACCCACTACTTTAATTTATTGGAGCCTCTCAGAGGCACACAATGGTAGTGTTGTATATGGAAGGATGCATAATGCCAGACTTACACGTGCTCTTCATATAGAGGTTGTTCCAGTACACTTGGAGACTGCAGGTATTCCATTTGGGATCATACATAATCCCTTGCCTAAGCCTATTGTTTCCCAATGAAGTGAACTGTTGGTGTCTTTTACTAGGGGTGGGACTTGGGTCAAAAAACGAGTTGCCGGTTTTACCGGTTTACAAAAAATTGGTTTCCTGGATTTTTTCCCCATTGATTTCAATGGGGAACTGTCCCCATTGAAATCAATGAACCCCCCCCAGTACCTCCCCCCTCCCCCTCTCAGGCTGCATGGGTGGAAGGGGGGGACACCCTCCACCCACCCTGCCCAGCCTGGATTTTTTAAAATTTAATTTTAACCCGAAGTCCAGCTGCTAGTACCAGCAGGTACTAGCTGAACCCAGAATTTCCCCGGAAGGCCTACTGAAGCGCTGAAGCCAGCCACTAGCGCTGAAAGCTGGACCCATGATGTGTTGCTGCCGCCGCCACGTGAAGAGCAAGTAAGGCGATCCCTGGGTCCGTGAGCAGAGTGATGGCCCCAGAACCCTGATGGTGTGTCCTGGGGCTGGAGTGGCAGCTTCTGGATGAAGTGGGTGTTAAACCACCCCCCACCCCAGGGATTGCCTAGCACCTGCTGGTGCGGACTTCGGGATGCCGCCATTTGTGCGGCGTCGGCCCGAAGTCCACACTAGCAGTCGGATTTCGGATTAAAATTAAATTTTAAAAAATCCAGGCTGGGAAGAGTGGGTGGGGGGTGTCCCCCCTTCCACCCGCATAGCCTGGATGGGGGAGGAAAAGTGGGGGGGATTTGTTTGTTTTTTACATTGCCGCCATTCATTTCCAGGTCTGTTGGTGTTTCGGCATTTCCAGGTCTGTTGGCATTTCGGCAAGCCTGCAATACCTGGCTGTTTGCCCAGGCCTTCAGAAGGGAGGGTGGGGTAGGGGGTATTGTATTTTTAAAACATTGTTTTAATTAATTTTATTGTGCGTTTTTATGCTGTAAGCCACCCTGAGATACCGTGGGCGTGAGGGGGCAGCCAACAAATAATTATAAATAAATAAATTTATAAATAAATATTTATAATATTCTTTAGTCTCATAGCTTCATTTATAAATGAATTGTCTTTAAAATACTTTGCTGAGCAGCTGGCTCATTAGCATAGTGTAAACTGAGTTTCCACATATTGGAAAAGAGCCCCCTATATCCAGACCAGATAATGTCAGGCCTGGACCACTATACACTAATTCCCTTTGAGGAAACTGAGGCACAGTGCAACAAGGGGAGTTTTTCAGGCTTGGCTCTTGTACTTCTGTGTGTGTGCTATTCAGTGTGCATTCTGCTACTTTTCAATCACATTGTTTGGTACAAAAAATAGACCTCTCCCTCTTCCCATTCTCATATCCCCAGGCCCCTCAATTGCACATTTCTAACCCTGTGTGTTTCTGCAAGCAGACAATGCCCTGTCATAACCTGGGGTGCCCAAAATCAAAGCCTGTGGCACTGTTCGACTTCCAGTTCCTGCCTGCCTGCACACAGCTCCTTTGCTGTGCCTGCCTCTTCCTACTGCTGCTGCTCAAAGGTCTCTCTCTCTCAGATGTGCTGCCCTCCTGGGGTGAGTGCTGCTGCAAGCTGATGATGCCCTGCCGACATGTTGGGCTGCTGCCATTTCTTTCTGTGATGATGGTCTCCCTCCCTCATATCTCTTACCCCCCCCCCCCCGGCATGTCTCAGAAACTCTTGAAGCCATGACATGTTACGTAGTTGGGAGAGTAAGTCTTCTCCTTTCCTTTGCCAGTCCCTGCTGTTTCAGCAGCCAGTGTCTGCTTCCTGCCAGTGTTTGGTCTGTCTTGACCATCTGCTGTGTACCAATCTCTCACTGATACTTCTGCCTCCCAGGAGTTTTCTCTTCAACTAGAAGCCTTGCCACATTTAGGCCATCACCATCTCCTCCTCTGCTAGTCCTGGTGCTTCAGTGCCCTTTGCCTGACATTTCTCTGTCCAGTGTCTGTTTTCTGCCTGCTAATCTCACACTGACATTCTGCCTCCCGGGGGCTTTCTCCTCAGCTTGAAGCCTTGTCATATTTGGGGAACCCGCGTCTTCCCTTGGGCATGTGCATGGCTGCTTCAGTGCCCAGCACCCACTGTATGCCAATGTTTGCTCTGTCATCTACCCAGCTGCTATGTACCAAACTCTCACTGATATTTCTGCCACCCTGGGACACTCTTGGAAAGTTTGACAAAGGGACAGTGTCAGAGATGCACTTTTGGAAGGCATGGAAATGGGGGAGGAATTGTTTATGTTATTGATTTTTTATATTTTTCATTTTAATAAATAAAAATGGGCATTTTTGTTTATGTTATTATAAAAATATAGATGAATAATATTTTTAAAGCAAAAATGAAAATGAATTTTCTTCTGCTTCACAATCCTGCAATTTCATTCTATTGCTCAGCAGTTCTTATAAGAGGCTGTTAATAGTTGGTGGGGTGGGGAGAACCAGCTGCCAGCTATGTACAAATACATTGAAGGCTGGTAATTGCATAAACGTGAGACAGAATTTTCCCCTCTGGGACCAAAACCTGCAATGGGGGAACTCTCCTGAGAAAGATGAGTGAAATTTATTCTGAGTTAAATTGATTTTGTTTAAGTTCCTTTCTCTCTGGTAATGATCTAATGAAGAGATTAAGGGTATTGTGCATGCATTAATGTTTCCCAAGTCTGGAACCAAAAAGTGTCAGAGGTTACTATTGCAATAAGATAGTCAGAGCCAAGGATTGCTAAATGGACATTTTACACATACTGTACCGTTGCTGTGCCCCATGGCACAACTTACAATTTGAAATAGCTAGATGGCTCTTCTGAGCAAAGTTCAAGTACTAAGATCAGCAACAGAAATGACTAATGAGCTGCTTCGGAAGAGTTGTCTCAGAACTCTTACTTTGTGTTAGACTTAGTAGCAGCTGCTGTGCAATAGATTACAATGGAATTTTTTTAGAACTGTATAATTGCAATATAAAACAACTAGATCCCTAGCGAGCATAAATTAGCATAGTTCCATAAAAGTCAATGGATTTGAACCAATAAAACTCATGTGATCAATGTAATGAAGACAGATACAAATGTCCAACCAATTCCAGTATGCATCATCGATTGGTTATTGTCCACTTGACTTGACTTCAAAAGAACTAGTTTGTTTTGAGCTAGTGTAATACTTTGGCTACTGTGGCTAAGTCTGCCTTAAGGGGTATTTTCAGACGTGACGAGGTCACAGTGAACCACAGTGAATACCCACCTGTGGTCATTGTGCCCTGCACGTCTGTTCAGCGGCCGCCAGATGTTCACCACACTGAATACCTAAATGGGGTCAATTTCAACCACGCTTCCCGGGCTCCCGGCGCAAGAATCCCCGGAAGCGTGGTGAAAGTGATTCCAGGCGGGCATCAATAAAAAGTAACGTCTGGTCAGCTATCACGGCCCGGAATTCCCAGTGGGATTCCGGGCCGTGGTGAACTTGGCCAGACGCTGCGGCAGCATTGGCCTTGCCGCCTGCCCGTCTCCCCAGAGGGCGGGCGGCGAGGGAGCGTGGAGGGGGCGGGGCCGTGCGGCTGCACATTGTGCCATGTGGCCATGCCCCCTCCCTGATTCCCCGCCGGGATCCCCGGCACGTCTGTTTGCCATGCCTGGGTGATCCTGTCAGGGAATCTCTGGGTTGTTTTCAGGACGGGGTGAAGCCACCCCGCCACGTCTGAAAACACCCAAGTTTGTAAAATGCAACAAGCCGGAAAGTAAACCTAAAAAGCTTGAGTTTCTCTTCACTTAGGAAACTTTTAATGACTCTCAGGACACTTTCGCATGAGTCCCTCCTTTCATGTTTTTAATTTCCTGCCAGAAATAATTATTATGCTTTATCCTTTTTCACACATTAATTCCCCCACTGTTAAATTTGCCGTATTGCCAGAGTCACTGCAAGCTGGGTGGGTGGCTTTTGGATGGTGCATTGTGGGATCACTTGTTATGCACATGGGAGAATAAAGTTATGAGAAATGCACAAGAAGGAGTTAGCACAATTGTTAAACCCTCTCAATTTCCATTGAAGAAGTCACCATCCAGCCAGTCCATCAGGTGTGTAGCCTCAGGATTCATCTTTGACTATTCCCGCTCCTTTACACCTTAGATCCAGGCTGTTGCTAAATCCTGTCACTTCACTCTGTATAATATTGCTAAAATCCACCCCTGCCTTAATGTCACTGCAAAAACCCTAATCCATGGACAAAAAATCCCAAAGTGCTGTAGGCAAGCCCCTACTGGCAGCAAGGGGATGAGAAAACAGAGACTGTCTCTTTAAGGCTAAGATTTCCCTCCAAAAGCAAACAAACAATCAGATCTGGGAGAAGGTTCGAGGAGAACAGACGGGAACAGGTCTCCCCTTTCCAGCTTGCTGCTTGAGAAGTAAAGCTGTTGTTTACATTTTTCAGTGAGCTTTGGTGGGAATGAATCAATTTCCCTGGAACTGTGCTGAGATCCAGATCCAGACTGAATGAAGAGAGCCTACCCTCCTCCCTCCCCCCCCCCGAATTGAGTGATGCACGTTTAGTCAAGCATTGTTGGGGGGGGGGAGGGAGTTAAGAAAACATATTGTGACCCTCACTAAGTCTCTACTTAGCTTGCTTTTTTTTTTTTTTGTCTTTTCTGTATTGACCCACAGAGACTGCCTCCAGGGTGCTTTTATAATTTTAAATCTCCGTGTAATTGATAAACCAGTTAATATTTTCTACAAATCAGTTTCCTTGTTTCAATTCTGTCTGGTGCCAATTATTTCCTGGTCACAGGGAAGGCACAGGTCTAAGAATCCTAAGCAAAGATTACACATGCTCTAGTAATCTCTCTCATTGACTATTACAACTTCCAGTATTTACTGGTTTCCCCTGCTCAACCCCCTCATCTCCGTTCAGCGCTCTGCTACCAGAGTCATTCACCTTGCCCATTGCTTTGACGATCTTCATCCCCATCTCTCTGCCCTACATTGGCTCCCTTTATGTGAATGCATTCAGCACAAACTCCTGGTCTTCACCTTAGAGACTCTTTATGGTCTTGCTCCCACATCTCTCTCTGCTCTTGTATTCTGCCACTCTCCTGTCCTGGAACTTCACTTCGTCTTTGCCTCCATCCTCTCCTGCTCGCAACCCCTTTACTCCTTTAAAAGTCATTGCCCTTTTCTCTTGCATCTCTGCATGCCTGAAACTCCCTCCCTGAATACATTTGCTCTGCTTAATCCCTCCCAACTTTCAAATTTCTCCTAAAACTTACCTCTTTCATCAGACTTCCCTAGCTTGTCAGGAGTGAAATTATGTCCTTTTCCCTCTCACTCAGAATCTAGTTCCCTGTAACTAAGTGAAGCACATGCACCTGCAACTTCTCAACATCATGACTGTACTCTTGTCTTTCTCGATGTTCACCTCTCCCTTATCTCCCCCTTTCCTGTCTCTTATCTTGTAAGCCTGCAGGATAGGGACCTGTCTATAACTATTGATTGTACAGTGCCAGAAACACCGCTGGCACTTTATAAATTAAATTAATTAATTAAATTAAATACAATTAAATTAACAAGCAAGCCTTGGTTTATGCCCTAACATTTGTGTGTTATTTTCTAACCTGAAATGAGGCATCCTGTGAACAAATCACACAATGTTAAAAAAATGTGGGGAAAGTAGGTTCTGCTGTTTTTGTTTTTTTTAAAGTTGTCATGTGAGAATTTAGGCCTTTTTTACACGGATGGTGCAGCAGCACTGATGGGTGGAGATGGGTGTGGATGAGTGTGGATGGGTGGGTGAGCACACCCAGTGAACACCCAGCAGCACTGAGCAGGGAGATATTTACACGGACAGTGCCACAGGGGGTGGTGGGAAGGAAAGGGGAGGGGACTGCAAAAATCCAGTGGCCAAACACCCATCCCAGGAAACATCCAGCAAAAATGCATGAAAGTACATGAACAGCTAGGACCGGCGGGGAAGCCCCTCCTGACACAGCGATGGCACAACATGGCTGACCGAGGGCAAATGAAGCTGTACAATGTGGCCTCGCCCTAGAGCCACCAGGACCCACACAGGCAGGGCAGGAGGGAGATGGGATGACAGCCACTACAAAGGAACCGGAACCACACAGCCCTGGCACAGAGCCCAGACAGCCCGATGCCAGCCCCCCCCCCACTCCCCCAGCAGAGCGGCACACACACTGCAGGCAATAGAAGCACACAGGGATGGGAACAGAGCCCAGGGGGGGAAGGCACCCACAAAACACAGGCAACAACCCCAACCCCTCCCCCCCAGAGGCACCCGCACAAGGGGAGAGGTTGAAGCAAAGCACAACACGGACACACCGGGAAGGGACACAAAAGCCTCTAATTGAATGGGGAACCAGCAACAGGGGACAACAACCAAAGGTCCAGAAGGGGGAGGGGGCAACAGAAGGGGGCGGGGTCAGCAGTGGCAGGCCCAGGACAACACCCCATCAATAGGGCCAGCGATCTGATGCTAGCGCTCGGCCTGCACATGGTCCAGCTGGTGCAGCCACTCCAGGACATGCAGAAGGATCTCCAACAACTCCCCCTGCTCCCAGGTCCATTCCACGATCATGGCCTGCACTGTATGGGACAGAGGGAGGGGAGACAGCCATCAGAGCCGGCCCCAGGCACCAAGGAACAGAACCTCCCACGGAGGGATACAGGCACAGGGCCCAGCAAACAGGCAGAACACTCACGGATGCCATCAAACAGCCGGCCCACTGCCCACATGTTCCACGCCACCCGATCCAGCTGCAGGACCATCACACCCAGGCACAAAATCGCCAGCAGCACGACAACAGTAGCTGCAGGAGAGAAGGGACAGGGCCATAGGGAATGCCCACACCAATGGACCCTGGGAGGGCCAGGGGCAGCCACAGAACCAGGGGCACACCCCACACACTGACACCCATCCCCCCGAGGAGCACCCCAGCCCTTGAACGAAGACGGATCGGTCTGGCCATAGGCAGGGTCCACATCAACCCCTACTCACGCTCAGCCACCCAGTGCCCATGGTACCGCCATCCAGCCATTGCCACCACCATAGATGGCCCGCACTAACAGGGGACAACAGCAGAGGGGAGTGGAGGGGAGGGGCAGGGCCACACCAATACACAGGTGAGGCCAGGGGCTGCCTGGCCGACCACCCACCACCAATACTACCCCAGGAGCAAACCCAGGCAGAAGCCACAAGCAGGGAAGCAGCCAGGGGAACACACACTGCACAGCCAGCACCCACCCCACAGGCCCGTAGCCCACCAGTATACACCAAGCACACCCCCTGCACACAACCACACAGTTGGGGGCAGGAGGGCCTCCAAACGGGAAGGGGCACCCAGTCTCCACAGCAGCAACAGAGGCAAGGCGGGACAGACCATCACATAACAGCATTTGATTGGTGCCTGGGGAAAACGGGCCCCCAAGCACAGAGAGGCAGAGCAGGGGGGCACAGTGGCACCCACAGCCAGGCACGAGAGGCACAACAGGAGGGCACAGGAGCTGTCACGCAGGGCAGGCGAGGGCACCTGGGCAGCCCCAGTGGGAAGGGGCAGCAGTCACACAGAGGCGGCAATGGGGTCTAGGGACTCCAGGTGTCCGCCAGCAGTGATGCACATGGCAGCACAAAGCCCAATTGGAGACCCAGGGGCGATGGCTATGCACCGTCCCAGGCACCAGGGTGGCAGCGAGTGGGTGGCAGTGAGGGGATGCTCACACACGGTCCGGTGAGCGCTCCCGGGGTGGTGACTCTGGCGCTAGACCCTCCCAGGCAAACAGACCCCTTCAGAAGCCTCGGGAGCGCATATGAGCATCCAACAGGTAGCGTGGAAGGAGCGAATCCACATGTGTGGCTGCAGCCAATACAGCTGGAAGGTCCCTCACCGATCGAAGGGTGGTGAGCTTCGCAGTGGAGGGATCCCCGGTCTGAAGCAGCCCAGCAACATCGGGGGCCAGCAAACCAAGGTCCCACAGAATGGCCCCCACGTCTGAGGGTGCATATGGGATGCCACGTGCATGCAGGAGGCTGCCGGTGTACAGGACAGCAACTGGGGGGGCCCCTGTCAGCAAGTCGAAGCTGTACCCAGGTAGCTCTGTCAGCAGGCGAGCTACTGTTATCTCCGCAATGGTCCATGGCATGACAACGGCGGGCGGGTGCCCCCAAGGAGGCTGGCACAGGGGGGTGAAGACAAGTTCAAGGGAATGGGTCCGGTACGCCAGGGCCCCAACCTGGTGACCCATCATCCACATGTACCACAACAGGAGCTGGAAGTGAACCCCTGCCGACAGGGGGTCGCCCACCAACAGCTGCACGTAGGGGATCAGCCTGAGGGCCACCAACAGCATGTCCTCACAGGGAGACCAACGCTCCCCGACATCCCCAGCTGAGGACCCCGTAGAATGATGGGCCATGTCAGCAGTTGGGCCTGCTTCGGTGAAGCAACAGGCAGGAGACAGAGGGCTGCCACAACTGGGACGAGCACAGACCAAGCGGATATCCTCGCCCACAGATGGACTTGCATACCAGAGATAGGCAGGCCCACTGTGGACAGGGGACTGCAACCCACGCACAGGGCAGAAGGGATGCTGTACAGCTGCTGAGATATGAAAGGGGGCCATGACCAGGCAATGCACAAGGGCGTGGAGCTGAGCCAGGCACTGTATCCACGGTGCGCACTGCTGCAGCTTGCCAAGGTGTACCCAGGCTGGGGGGACTGTAGTGTGGTTGTGGAGGCAGGGGTACCCAGGGGTGCGCACAGTTCCATCCCCCCAGGTTGGCATGTGGCTGCCCCGCTTGTATTGTTGCTCAACCAGACCCGGCACCCACTTGCTGCCCCAGCACCCCCCCTGCACATTACCAACCGCTGCCCTGCCCCCACCGGCCTACACAGTACATAAAGGACATGCTGTGGCCAGTCGGGCGTGGGGTGGAGGGGCTATAGCATGGGACTGTGCAGCACACAGAGAACGGCGACCCCGGGCTGGGTGCACATGGAGGAGCACCCATGATACTAGGGGAGAGTAGGCCGTGGGCACAGGCCATTAAGCGGAGTGCACAGCACTCACGGCACGTGCCAGAGGAGTGTGGCAGGGAGTGGGAAGCAGTAGAACCATGCTGCCGGGGGACGGGGACCCACAGCCCAGGGCCATGCTGCTGCACCTCCTGGGTGCGGGCCTGCTGCTGCTGTGCATGCTGCACCTGCAGATTACCCTGCTCTGCCTGCAGGGTCACCGGTCCATCCTCCTGGGGGCACGGCAGCGGAGGGCAGCAAACCTCCAGAGGGCAGCTCTCATGTGATGGGCAAGGCGGGCATCTGTCCGACGGCATGTCCTACTGGGCTCCACGGTGTCCCTGCACCGGTGCTCAGGGACGGTCCAGTGCCCCCGTACCAACGTTCCCAGGGAGGGGCGGCCCCGCACAGCTCTGAGGGGAACAGGGACACCATCTGCCACCGCATTGCTGCCCAGGCAGCTGAACGCTGGCCAGTGCCAGACCCACACCCATGTCTGTAGGCCTGTGACCCCCTTCAAAACAGCTGGACCCTACCCATTACCTGCATCCGGACATCAATTCTATGTGTGGCCTACTAGGTCCAGGGAATGGGTCCAGTGGGTTGCCCAGCAGTGAGCGCCCTCCCCTCGTGGTCGGCCGTGGGTTGCCCCACACAGACCCGCCAGCCAACACAAGCCAGCTCGCATGAGCAGGTCCAGTGCACATCTCTTCCTGCCACCTCAACTGCATCAGGCATCACTGGTCTAGCCTCCAGCCCCTTCATCTGGGCACGGAGGGCACAGAGCCCCCAACCTGCCGGTGCCCCCCTGCATGCCACACAACCAGCCTCCCCACCCATATGTCCCTGGGCAGAGGAAACAACAACAAGTTATAGGTACAACACCTTTATTGGAGGGGACATGTACAATGGAAGGGGGTGATGGTCAATGTCTGGGGGCACCCTCTCCCCCTCTTGGCCGCACCACCGGGGCTCTCTGGTCAGCATACCCTGGCCGCAGCTGACCGCAGTACTCTCCGGGTGGACAGTCCGGCCTCCCTGTCCTGCACTGGCCGCTCCACACCAGCCTCCGCTGTTGGTCCCTGCTTGGAGGAACAGGAATGGGTTAAGGGATCCTCGTGTGCACTCACCTCTGTTCCTTGTCTAACAGCCTGGGACACTTGACCCTTTTGACCCTTTTGAACAAGTCGCCTTGGCAGTGGCGACACATCTCATAGAGGGACAGTCATCTCCTCAGCAGCACCAGATACAGAGACCTCCTCCACAGAAATCTCTGCATCGCTGTCCCCATCCCCAAACAGAGTGACAGAGGCTGCTGGACTCTCCATGCTGCTCCCACTCTGAGCAGCACTCTCCCCCTGCCCCCTATAGCTGCTGTTGCTGTTGCTGTTGCTGCTGCTACACTTCCTTCTTCCATTGGGATTGGGCCCTGCCTCTAGCAGCTGGGGTGAGATCCATCAGCCCTGGACTGCTTTAGGGGATTGCTTCGATAATAATGGGGGAGTTGGGGGACAATGGTGACCCCGGAGGAGCTTCAGCCACTGAGTTGCCTGCACCTGTAGATGGGACAGCCACAGACTCTTGCACTGCAGGCATTCCACTGCCCTGCATGGTCACTGGGAGCACTAGTGCCACTAGTTTTGGGAGAGGAAGACCCACAATCAGGCCTATGCAGCTTGGGGCATGGTGATGGGCTGCTGCTTCTGCCTACTGGCACTCTGCTGGCACGGCCCCTGCCAGCTCCTCCATGTGCCTCATTGCTTGGCTTGCAGACAGCAGACCGGCCTCCGTCTCTCCTACCTCCCTTCTCCATTTCTCCCATCCAAAGAATGCACAAATATTTTATATATAAAAAATAATTGTTTTTTTAATTTTCATCTAATACTATCTATCTATCTATCTATCTATCTATCTTACACTAAATATAACTGCTATTAACTATTATAAAACCAATGGAACTAAATAATGGAATATCCAACACCTAGTGCTACAAACATACTCTAAAACTGAATCACTGATCTCTATAAACTATAACTAAGCTAACTTAACTATAATAACTAATAACTAACTCCTTCCTACCTAACTACTATAATATCTCTTTCTCTCTCTCTATATATATATATATAAATAATATTACACAGGGATGTGGGGGGCACAGACAGCTCACAACAAAACAGGGAGGGGTACAAAAACTGAAATAAAACCTAAATCAATCTAATCCTACCCTAATAAATAAAAAAACAGGGGAAGGGAATGAGGGATGGAATATGGAGGGAGAGGAAAAGGAATGGATTCAATGGAGGTTAGGGAGATAGAACACAGGGATGGGTAAAAAGTAAAAATAACAGCTAAATCTATCTAATATCATCTAACTAAATGATAATAGGGAGGTAAATCTGTTGGATGGGTGAAATAGAAGGATTGGGAATGGATGAGGAAAGCAAACTGCTGGGAGTCAGAGGGAGCCTTCTGGAAATGCTGCTGTCAGGAACAGTGACTGGCTCAGAAGGTATTGGAAGGGGGAAGGGGAATGAGTTTTGTTACTTGCTGTGCCCGCCTTACCACAAGCCCCATTGGCTCTCTGCAGCCTAGTCCCTGGCAAATCGCAGACTGCAAAGCCAGTGGTCTGAGGAGAAAAGAGATGGTGATTGGGCAGGCTGGCAGGAAGTCAGCTCCTCGACTGACTCCCCCTCCCTGTCATGTTTTTTTGCCTTCCAGTCATGGTTTCCACCCCCCCGAACTCAACCGAATGCGGCCGAACACAAACCAACTGTTCGGTGTTTTTTTGGTTCAGTTTGGGTTCAGCCGGTTTGGTTTGGTTTGGAAGTTCAGTTCGGAAGTCTGAACAGAACGAGTTTGGTCCAAACTCCGAACATCCAAACCGCGTTCGCACATCCCTAATGAAGAGGCTGCAGCTACAGCCAGCTACAGCAGAAGCCTCTCCACCTCAGGTCTTCCTGGCTGACTGTTGGTGGCTGGTGCAGCTTCTTCTGGGTCTAATCCTGCTTCTGGCAACCATCAACCACTTCTCCTGGGCTGCAGTCCTGCCCTTGTTATTGGTTTGTGGGTCTAGTCGGGGAGCAGGGGAGGCATAGTGACTATATGGGAGGCTGCTTATTTGTTCAGCTCGCCCTACTGGCCTAATGAGCGGCAGCTGCGTTGGCCCTCCATGCAGGCCAGGAATCTAGCTGGCCACTGTCTCGTTTGTTTTTACCCTTAGTCATAGATCTGACAAATCAAAGGTTTGTCCTGTCCTACTTTTATTATTAGTGAATCACTGCTTTCAGTCATTCAGTTTTAGGACTACAGACATAACTGCCAGGGCAATTTATAGCTGACTGTTATCCCAACATTTTATAGCTCAGTCTGCACTATAGTTTCTTTAAAGACTTAACACTTATCTTGTGACTTCAGTTTAAAAATACAATTTGTGCTCTATCAATAAGAGCAGTTGGTATCATGGGATACGAGAACAATAAGTTGCCTGCGGTGCTTTTTTTTTTTTTTTTTAACTTTTTTGACATTCCATTTTGCAATGCTCTATTGAGTAACATTTTGGTATTTGATTAGTGGCTTACATACCTTTTTTTCTTTGTTTCTATGCAGTAACTACCCGAGTATTGTTGCTGCCTCCTCTTGTGTTATTCCTTTCATCACTTGGAACCTTGAAGGAGAAAACAAGGAGACACACATTTCTGGAGCTTTTCTTAATCCAGCATTCTAAGAGCTAAAGAACAGTCATGTCATCTTTGTATGACACATTTCTGGTGGGCTGTGAAAAGAGAACCACATTATTCAAAAGTCATGAGCATCAGGGGACAAAAACTGCGTTTTTTGAAGGGCAAAGGTAATCATCAATCACCTCTTCCAGCCTCTTCCAGACCTTCTCCTGGACACCAACCTTGCAAATGACTTCTGGCCTATTTGATGTATTGACCACTGAGCCAATCCATCCCATCTCTCTCCCTAGCTTCTTGGATTTTATCCTGCCATTCATCTTCCAGCTGCAACATCTATTTCTTTAACTATGTGTGACGAATTTACTGCATTATTATTTTTTTCACATTAGTCCAGATCAAAGGTGCCTGATCCCAAACCACTGTTATTTCCCCCTCTTTTTACTGTGTAGTCTGGACAGCCATTTTTTTAGTTGCAGCCTTTACTCAAGCAAATCTGCCATTGATATTGTCAGGGATATTACCTTTAATTCATGGAGGGGTGTATGAAGATCAAGCTAAAAGTGACACACACAGACAAGAAAAACAAGCAGCAAATCATTTAAAAACAAGCAGCAAAGCAGCAAAACAAAGAACCCAACAAACAATGCAAATAAAGAAGGTTACACATATGAAATGAAAACCACAACATATAAATGCAAACACTTGATTGGAGTAGATTAACTCATGGTGAAGGAATCACTTGGCATGATTTGAATGTGAATATGGAAAGTGGGTTTTTAATAAGTTCAGAAATCTAGATTTCTAGTGAGATATTTGTCATGATAAACACTTTAAATAATCCACCATGAGTTAATGTACTCTTATGAAGTTTTTGCAATTAAATGGTTGTAATTTCATATATGTCATTTCAATCTTCTTTATTCGGTTTGTTTGTTGGGTTCTGTCTTTTGAAGGTATGTTATGGCTTGTTTAGTAATTTCTCTAGCAATTATCTTTTCTTGTGGGGGAATTTTTCTCCCTTTGGGTAGTTGTCTCATGGTATGTGTTTGTGGTTATTTTTCAGGGATTGATGTTGGATTTTTTAGAAGTGGATGTAATTGGAGTGTGTCTTACTGGTGTGTTTTTGTGGTTTTTTAATCTGTTTGGATTTTGTTAATGTCCTATATGTTGTACATGTTGTTACAATGGTGGTTCTGCAAACTGTATTATTTTTATGGACTTGTGTGTGGTGGGTTCCCCCCCTTCTCCCTTTTCTTTTTTTTTTTAGTTGTTAGGGTTCGGTTTGATGTTTGACACTAGTATATGCATATTGTTGGTAGTACACATTAGTATTTATAAGTGATTGCTGTGGTGGAGTGCTGAACTGGTTATTTCCATGGTTTTGTGGTGTTTGGTTTTTATTTGTCTCGTGCATATGTTATTTGATGTTTTACATCAATGTCATAGCTTAACAGTTTTTGAAACCAGCATATTTTTATTTAGTTCATTTCTTACAATTTGATTTCATTTTAAAATGAATATTCTCATAATTCTGTTCTTTTTTGTCTATTGCATTTCCACGTGTATACATGGACACGCTGAAATACAAATCTAGCGTAGGCTTTCAAAGTGTTTTGGAAATCACAATGTGTGACTGATAGTAATAAAGAGAGAAATCTTTCAATTATCATAGAGCTTGTAAGGAGTAAAAATGAAATAAACGTTAGATGGAAAAATAAATGGAATTAGGTGATCCTGCAATGCTTGTGAAAGTAAAACTGTGGGTGATTTCAGACGTGACGAGATCACGCTGAACCACAGTGAACGATGGTGAACCCCGTGGCAGGGGCCAAGGCGCCCTGAATGTCAACCACACTTCCCGGGATAGCCGAACCAATTCCCGTGGACGCGTGGTCAATGATATCCCCACCCATGATCAACCAAAAGTAACGTCTGGACGCCAGCCGCCGTCTGGGATCAAAGGAAATCATCCCCAGGCATGGGCAATGAGCGCAAGGTCGCTGCCAGACAACTGGCATCAACACACGCACCGGAGGGAGATTTAAAGGGGAAAAAGCGGCTTGTCACCATGGCGGGATGGAGCGAGGAGGGAGGAGGAGGAAGAGAGCGGTGGCGGAGGAGAGAGCGAGGGGCAAGGAGGGGGAGGTGGGGGAGGCAGGGGCACTGGCGGTGGCGGTGGGGGAGGGGGTGACAGTACAGGAGGGGGGGAGCTGGGGGTCACGCTGAACATGGAGGTGGTGGCAGGGGGAGAGCACCAGCAGCAGGCAGCACAGGACACCCCGGGGGCAGCAGCAGTGCCGGCGGAGGAGGAGGCACCCCACAAATGGGTAATGGGGAGCAAGGGCAAGGGGAACAGGGGGACAATGGGTGGCAAAGGGGGGCCAGGGGCATGGGTACACACCCCGGGGGGGGCGCCCCGTGAGGCCGTTCCGACTTCTACTAAACAGCGACCCCTCCACCACCCCCTGCCTCCCCCAGAAACAGGGCGGCCGGCCGGCCAGGGCAGGCGACCCCCCGGAGCACACCGGGCCAGCCTGGCTGGAGGTGCACAAGGAAGGGCTGGAGGAGGAGGAGGAGGAGGGAGAGGACCCAGCGCGGAGAGGAGGGAGGAAGGAATACCACTGCGGGGACCAGTGGGGACACAAGGAGACCAGGGACTTTATCCGGATGTGGAGGATCCTCGAGTACCAACTTGAGCTCACGCTCAACCAGCGCAATGAGCAGGTGTACCGGGACATAGTGCGGGACATGGAGGCAGCAGGGCACACCCAGACAGTGGCCCAGTGCCAGTGTAAGGCGAAAGAGCTGCAGAGGGGGTACAAGGCCATCCAGGACAATAACAGGAGGTCTGGCCACGGAGCCCGGACAGCTCCATACTACAATGCCCTGGACTGCTTCCGCCACATTAAAGGGTCCATAGTGGCCCCACAGCTCATTGGAAGTGCTGTGGAGCAGGGCAGGGAACGTGTGGAGGTACCCCCTCCCCTCACTGCCCCCCCGGTGGACACCAGCCCCAGGGCCCCTGACCCAGAGGACAAGTGGCCTGGGTGCTCCATCTCCTACAGCCCCCCCCAGACAGCAGCCCAGGCACTGACACGGGCCAGGCCGGCCAGGGTGACTCAGAGACCAGGACCCGAACCACACGCAGCCAGGGCTCCCCGGGGGAGCCCTCCCACACCAAGGGCCTGGACTCAGAGGATGCCGCGGCAGACACAGATGGTGAGTATGCACCCCATGTGGGAGAGGCCTCATGCCCATGGACCCACAAGCACTTGGGGGGGTGCATGGGCCGGGGGGCCCAGGCGGAGACCCGGGGCCCCCATGATGGGCGGGAGGGGGGGCCCTGACGCAGGGTGCCTGACAGCACCCCACCACACTGATACACCCCCCCACTTCACCCATAGGCCGCGGACCTCCCCTGGACAGCACCCAGGATGGAAAGGGATCAGCCCCCGTGGAGCCCGCCCAGGCGGCCGAGGGAGCAGGTGAGGCAGCAGGCCCTGTATGCGGGGCCCGGGAGGGTTCCCGGAAGGGGTAACTGGGCACCGTGAGGAGGGGTGCATGGAAGGGGTCCATGGGGGCGGAGGGGCTGGGTCCCCTTGGAGCAGGGCCGTGGAGCCCCAGGGATGTACGGGCCCAGGACCAGGGGCCACGGCTCGCTGAAGAACAACCCCCTCTATCCATAGGGCAACCCCAGCAGACAGCTGCCCCAGGACCCGTGCTTCCAGCCGAGCGCATGAGGCAGTACCGGGCATGGGTCCGCAGGTGCAGGGAGGAACAGGCGGAGGACATAGTCCGCTCCTAGGAGGAACAGGGTGAGAGGCTCCTGGCGGCCGTGGCCTGGATGGAGGCGGGCATCGAGCGGTCCCTGGAACGGGTGGATGCGTGGGACAGGAGGCTCCAGGCTGAGCTGTGCCTGGAGCAGTGCCAGGAGCGCAGGGAACACAGTAGGCAGGAGGAGCTTCTCGGGGGCCTGCGGCAGGACATCCAGGCCATGGTGTGGGAGCACCCACTGAAGATGGACAGGTCCCATGACATCGGGACCTCACTGCTCCTGCACGCCGGCACGATGTGTGCCTATGTCATGGCTGGTGGTCCCTCGGGCACAGTTCCTGCCCAGGCACCCATGGGGGGCCCCTCCACAGCCCTGCACCCTGCCCAGGTCCCCCAGCCACCCCCATGCTTCCCGGGGCCACGAATCCACCTCCCTGTGCCTGCAGGCCTCCAGGGGGTGCAGCTGTCAGGGGGGGTCTGGAGCCTCACCCCCCCTGGCCATCCTACCTGGGCCACCTGACCAGGAACAGGAGGCGCCCCGGGACACCTCCAGCAGCAATGACAGTAGGAGGGAGGTGAGCTCCCTGAGCTTGATGGCCCCGACTGGGTGAGCTCGGGGCCATCCCATTGGCCACCGGGAATAGGGGGTAGGGGTAGGAGGGGTCGGACAGCATAGGGGGTGGTGGGGGTGGGGGTCGGGCACTAACTGTTAATAGGGAGCGGGTGTCACTGTGCACATGGGTGGTATTAAAGGTGTGTATTATACAGTGGCTCATGGTCTTGTATGAGGGAGATGGGGGGGGCAGTGGGTGGGCTGGAGCAGTGGGCACCCACCCCTTCATGGGCGCTCCCCCCTTGGGCACCTGGAAGCGATGTGCTGAAAGCAACCCCCCCCCTTGTGTTTGTGGCACCTTGGCCTTGGAGTGCTGATTGGGAGGTATGTGAGAACTCCGGTGCTGTGCAGCTGTGCCGGGTCCACACCCCACGCCTCACTCTGTTGTGCTACAATGTTGTGGTCTGTGGCCGCTTTCCCTGTCCTTGGGACCCCCGGGAGGCCCCTCATCCCCGGAAGGTGTGCGAGACCCCATGAGCTCCTTGGTACTCTCCCCGGGTGCCTGGACCATGGCTGCATGTCCATCCATGGGGCTCCCGCATCACGTGCCCCATGGGCCCCCCCGTATCTGGAGCTACACCGAGACCATGTCTCTCTGTGACCTGTGGCATAGCCCTGCCATGCAGCTGCTCCTGGGCCGGCCGGACAGCTGCTCGGCCGCCTTCATCAGCCTGAGCTCTGGGCTCCGCTACCTGGGCCACGCTGCGAGCGCCGAAGACTGCCGGCTCCATGCCGAGACCCTGGGGCTGGTCCGGTTCCCTGAAGGGCACGTGCTGGTGAATAGATGTTCGCATGGGTCCTGGTCCGGGGCAGAGACCGTGAGTGCACTGTGGGTGTGCAGCCTGGCAGCCTTCTCACAGTGCCTTGCGGAGGGGGGCCCCACCTTGGCCGTGTCCTACTTTGGGAGTGTTCATGGGGTGCGTGGGTACCAGCGCACCTGTGTGGCCGTGTATCACTGGCTTCTGGGCCTGGGGCATCTTCATTGGCCCCCTGCTGCAGCCTGCTGTGTAACGGAGCCTTCCGCGGCGGAGCTGTCGGCACTGGGGTGGGTATGGTCCCATCCGGATGTCCAGCTGGGGCTGTCTGTGCATGACCCCTTCGAGGCTTACTACCTGATAGCCCACCACATGTCCGAGCTGGGATACCGTTGGGACATGATCCATTGGCCCCACCTGGTTCATCGGGCCGGGCACCCGGGGCCCAGGACCCTTGCTGCCCCCAACAGCTGCCTGTGAGTCCCTGTGGCCCCTCCCTGGACCCCTCATGTCCTAGGCCATGTGGGCATCAGGACCTGCCCATGGGCCGGACCCCGGCGCCTTCCACCACCCTGCTGTACTTGCCTTGCTGCCGCGAAGCCACCTTCCCTGTGTGCTGCTGCTCCGGCTGTGTCACTGGGGCCTCTCTGCGCCGCTCTTCTCATGGCTGGGTTGCTTGTGTGCCCCAGAGACCCGGGACCTAAGGACAGTCCCTCCTGAACCCCTTCACTGATGGGGCCACCCATCCTTGGACCTGCTGTGCTGGAATGCCTCTCAAGACTGCAATTCCTTTGCCCCTCGTTGGGATACCTGGACTGCATGTGCCTCCTGGGCCCTTCCCGGCCGGGTCCCTTTGACATATGGCCACCCGCTGTGGCATTCGCCCGAGCTGCAGGGGCCCCCCCGTTTCCAGGATTGTGTGTTTGCTGTGGGGGGTGCCTGTGGGGACCGTTCTGCTGGGGGGGGTGCTGTACCTGGTGCCGGTGCCCTCCCCCTGTGCCCCTTCCTCCCCTCTTCCCAATCCTGCATCGCACACACCCCTGCGGAGCCCGTCATGCCTTCCCTGGTGTCCGGTCGCCTTTGTCCCCCCCTTCCCTGTCTGTTCTATCCTCTGTGCCTGCGTGCGTGTGTGTGTGCTTGCTGTGCGTGGGACCTGTGCGTTTGTTCTCTGTCTCCCTCTCCCCCCTCCCTTCCCGTTTCCCTGGTGTGGGTGGTCCCTTTGGTGCCTTCTGGCTTCTTTTGCCCTCTGGCGGCCATGTCTGTGTCCCGCCCCTGCCCGGGGGATTCTGGGTGTGCTTGCCACGGCAGGGGATCGGCGTAACGTCTGTTGCGCTGCCCCAGTCCGTGATCTGGCGGCTTCATTCCCCTCCGTGGTCCAGGCCCCGTCACATCTGTTCGGGGCTTTCTTTGGCCCCGGGGGGTGGTTGATGTCTTCACCCCCCCTGGGGATCCACTGTGGTGAACCGCCAGCCCGTAACGTCTGAAATCACCCTAAGTGTCGGTTTAGGATGTGCTATTCAGCAGGTATGTGCAGAATGCATCCCATTCATTTTCATTTTAGTTTTCATTTTTGTTTGACAAAAATGATTTGTTTGGGGGGTTTTCATGGAAAACTCATTAATTTTCTTTCTTTTATAAAAGTATTTTAAAATAATTTAATGTAAAAACAAAATTCACTCTGCAGGTGTAAAATGACCATCAGAACATTCTGCGCATGTGCACCCTTTCCCAAAATGGTGGCAGTACCATCACCAAGATTTTAGAAAAGGGCATGCATGTGCAGAATGGTCCCAGTAGCCATTTTTTGTATCCATGGGTATTTTTAATTTAAGGCCCTTTTTACACAGACGCTCTAACACCCATAAAATGGGTGTTACATGCTGGTTGCTCTGTGGGTGGGTGTGGGTGGAGATGGGTGTTGACTGGGAGCAAACACTCACCAACACCCACCGAAAGTGGCATTTACACAGGCGCCCCCACCCATCTCCACCCACGGAAATGCTCCCCACCCACCGGCCAACACCCATCTCCACCCAGAGGAACTGGGTGGAGGCATCATGTGTGCACAGGGCCCATGGTGATTGACTGCAGTGGTGCCCTGCAACATGTATAATAAAATGTAACACCCATTTTATGGGTGTTAGAGCATCTGTGTAAAAAGGGCCTAATTGTTTTATTTTAAAATAAAAAATAATGAACACAATCGATGCTTGGTTGCTTATTCATTGATTTTCATGTCTTTAGCTACAAAAATGAGCGGGGCTCAATTTGTTTTCATAACTAATAGAAGATGAAACAAATGCACACCCCTACTATTCAGTGCATCTTAGTAGGGCTCCTGAGGGAATAAGTTACTTTTCAGTGTAACAATTATCAGAACATAAGGTTACCTAACAGAGTAAGGGGGGCATTTCCAATGGAAACTTGTAGAATGTTAGATTTAATGGAGTTAAATACAAGGTTTATATTTTCCAATTGTAACTAATTGCAAGAGTAGTAAGTTAGAAGAGAGAACTTCTAAAGTGCTGTGTTAAAGCCCCTATATTGTTCTATTCTATTTGTATATGTAGCATCCTAGGGACGTCTTCAATTTCGATTTCATTATCTGCTGCTGCTTTCACCAACAGAACTTCAATTTATAAACCATCTATAGTCAAATATTTTCCACCCTGCTAGCAGAAATCTTCTGCTTGCTTATCAAACCCATATTAGCTTTCTGAATTCTCTAGCATGTTAATTCTCTATCTACAGTACCAGACAATCTTATTTTCCTGTTACAATACCATCTGTTCCTGAACTTACTCTAAATATAACTTTTCATCTCTGTTGGTTATCTGGGGAACACTTGCTAAGGAGGAGGTCAGAGTATCTGAGTATGAAGCACTTATCCTGAGAATTACAGGCAGTATGTAGAAGTCTAGGGGCGAGTTTGTATTTCCCCTTTCCCCTCTGTTTAGGGGCTTTCAGATGATCAGGTGATGATCATCTGAAAGCTGATCATCTGAGATGATCATCTCAGTTCCTCTGAGTCCCTTTTTACACGGGCAGTGGGGGTAGGGTGGAGGGGGATGGGTGTGCTGCCATGATGGGTGGAGCTGGGTGTGTGTCCTTGCCCAGGAACACACAGCCATCTCCACCCACAAAGCCTCCTCTTTTTTTTGGATAGCTCCGTGGGTGGGTGATGGGAAGAGGTGGATGGAGATGGGTGTGCGCTGGGAGCGCGCACGCACCTCCACCCACCACCCGTGGTGTTTGCATGGATAAACACCCATCATACACCCATCCCCTCACCCACCGCTGCACCATTGCCACGGATGCTCCCACACATCCAACATGCTCCTGTAAACCCAGCGAGGGGGTGGGGGGTGGCGTCTGTGTAAAAACAGCCTAAGAGTCTAAATCTATTTCTCAGCTGCACAGGAAAATGTCCGAGACACAAAATGTTTGTCTATGTTTAACAACATGTTCTGTAACAATCATTGAGGTATGAACCATAAATTGCATCAGTCACTGAGATACATTAGTGTTGTAGGATGTGATCTTCTGAGTGGATAATGTGAGCATTAGAACTTAGCACGGATGATGTGAATAGGAGTCAAAGTCACATTATTCTATTGGAGGATCATGCTGCCAATCACACCAGTTGAAAACACTGAATTAAAAATACAAGTTGAAGGGTTTGCATGTGAGTTCTACAACTCCACACCAACAATTAAAAAAATCTTAAAATATAGTATACCTTTAAAGAAAGAGGTTAAAACCTATAGAAAATGAAGAGGTAATCACAGGAGAATAGGGAAGAAAGGGTAACTGTAAATACATTGAAATCTGTGACCAAAACTATTTGGCTTCCTGTTACAGTATGAAGTCATATGGAAATTAACTGTACATTTATAAAGGGTTTAGTATCTATGTATAAAGAGTACTTCTCAATTAAAGTGCTTTTGAATACCACAGGCAGTTTCTTTGCATAAAAAAGAGGCTCAGATTCCCAACTGGAATGGATTTCAAATAACATGAGATTCGATGAAATGTGTACACGTCTCAATCTATTTCACACTAAACAACTAACAAAAAAGCATAAAAATTCCTTCCATATCCTGAGCACACACTTCAAGTACTCCCCACCTCACAATTCCTATCTGGCCTACAGTGCTTGCACTAATTTTCAAAGTTACTCATGGGAGGGAAAAGATTACCAATCCCATCCAATATAACTAATGGGAAATACTGAATTCAAAAGCACAGATCAAGAGTAGTCTGCAGAGGAGACCAGGAGATGTGAATAAGTAAATATTGATTCACAGTTAGAAATATTGTCACATGACGGATAATTTAATTCCAGAAAGAAAGAGCCTAATTGCTCATTCTGAAATCAGTGGAATTCTGATTTCTGAATTCTGCTGGGGGAACCCCTATGCACCCCCCTGACACTCCCTGAGCCACTTGAACTCAACTTATAAAGCATATATCATGCTGCTCATCCCCATTACTATACAAACTAGACTTCTCCAAACCATTTATCTTATAAACCGATGCCTCAGAAGTAGAGATAAGAGCTGTTTTATCACAAATGGTGGATGGTCAAGAACATCCCATTATATACCTCTGTTGCAAGCTCCTTGTCAGGGTATGAACATATACAATAAATTATAGAAAAGTTTAGTTTTGTTTATTTTCCATTTTTACCTCGTCCCTCTCACGGAACCAACTCAAAAGCATTGGCAATCAAGTGGGCAGTTGAAGCCCTCTGGTATTATTTAACTGGAGTTCCCTTCACATTGTGGACTGACCACACTACTTTCAGGTAGATGTGCACTATGAAGGACACAAATTCTCAACTTATGAGATGATACCTAGCTCTCCAACCCTACGACTTTACAGTACAGCACCACTCAAGGAAGCACCATGCTAACACAGACTCTTTTCCCAACAGGGTGACGATGACCCAGAGGTTGGGACCCTATGGTCATTGACTTGGCAGTCAACACACATGGCTCCAGACAGGCTGAATCCTGGAACTCACCTGACGGAGGAGGCAGCTACAGCAAACTCCTGGTGCACCACTCTGAAGACAGCACCAGGACCAGAACGGTGGAGACTGGTGGGATGCACCAGGCCAGGCTGCTCCCGCAATGCCCAAATGATGGAGGCTTCACCCTGGAGGGTGGAGTGGCATATAACCTCCAACAATGGCCATCTCAGAGTAGAAGGGGAGGGACCCCAAGGGTGCAGAGCAGTGGAGACTAGACTGTTCCGGCCCCAGTCCCCATCCATCGTGGAGTGAGCCTAGGTGGACCATCCAGCCAGGAGCTTGCACAACCCACCCCCAGACTCAGGTATGAGGGAGAAGGGAAAAGGAACTAGATAGAGAGGGGGTGGAAAGGGCCAAGGAATTCCTGACCTGGGGACTAGGGTAGATGTCCCAAGGCTCTCCCAGGAGTCCCATGGTTGCCACCCCCAGAGTAAGCCTCAATCCTGTTGTTAAGTGTCTAGGACACTACCCCTAAGGGACCCCCTGAGTGGGGTCACCATGAGAATTTTTGTTTCAACCCTCCTTTTATGCTATCAATAATAGCTCTGTACAGGCACTTCTTCCAGCCCCTAACATTGCTGCTACTCTGCAAGACCCCTCCCACAGCTGAATGTAGAAAGACCAACCCACCTACTAGCCCAAATAAATCAGGGTGACAGCAGGTGACTACATCAGAAAGGCGGTGGGCACTAGGGACTTTCTGTAGCAAAACACAGCAAGGGGGCGCTATACAGCTTAGTCACCCACCTCACTGTGTTCATACAAATCTCTAACCTGCAGTCCCCCACAGCTGGCAAACCCCAGAAACACCTAGTTCTTGCTGCCACCACCTGGGTTCCAGAAATCAGAGGGAATCCACACAACCCAGGATATGTGAACCCCAGAAATGTATAAGCCCACAGCTTCCCAAGGCACCCCGGTCCCCTTTATATGGTGTTTTTCCCCTTCCATCCAGGACACAGAACCCTTGGAGCAACCCAGAGGTGCTTATCTTGATCAAAAGCTGCCAGTGCCTTGGTTATAAGAGCCAAAGGGGAATTCCTTTCTCCCTCTTTGGTAGCTATGCCTTCCAAGTGAAGGAAGACATTCTTTACAAGCAAACACACACATGCCCAGTGGGGTTAAGAATAGAAAAAGCTTAGACTTTACTTATAGGGTTTAAAAGGTACAAAAAAGCACAAAAGGGTAAGAAAGCAAAATAAGTCTTTGAGCAAGCGCCAGAGTCCAGTTTGAGGGATACGGGGACCCTTTTTGGATTCACAACTGCCTAAACTGTATTTGTTCAGGCAGGCAATCAAGTTGCTTATATGTCAGTTCTCCATGTACAGATGATAACTCATATGGGGTGCAGTCCTTGGTTCTGATCTGGCAGAAGCCCAGATCTTGCAGATGTCAGAGCAGGCAGGAAGAGGCAAGAGAGCAAAAAAGGGACAAACTGTCCCTTTAAGGTCCTATCCCCCCTGTTGAGATTGGTTCATGGGAAGTCACCTCGTCTATGACCCAGTCCAAGGCAGAGAGGTCTCTGCCCAACCATGTGGTGACAAACTAGTCACTTGGTTCAGGAATGTTGTTAGGAATGTGTCTAGGTTGCCATGTGCTCACAAGAGAAAGGAGAGCAGATCCCACCCTAATCAGGAATGCAACACTGTCCTGCTAGGGTCCCTCCAGGGGCAAGGGCAGGGGCAAAAGGCTTTTTGCCACACTTCCCCACTCACTTGCCGATGTGGCCCTGCACCTATGAAGCACCATGTTAGGTCATTGCTCCATAGGGGGAGGGTTATCTCAGGAAGGGGTGTGACAATTCCATTGCCCCACCTTCACAATTGTGGCCCTTCCATGGCAATGATGGAGATCATAACTATCAACATCAGCCCTACTTTCTCCTCTGACAGGATCTGGGCTGGGGCAGAGGCTGCTGGGAGGGGAGGGAGGGAGGGTTGCTGCTGTTACTGACACCTATTATTAATTTATGCCCCACACCCTCTCGCCTACAGTGACTCTGGGTGGCTTACGTATTATATATAAAACAATACAATAAAATCATTATAATAAATAGACAAAAATACAAAACATAAAATACATAATATTGTCGACACACCCCCTCCAAACAAGACAGGAAACCATTTTTGGATTTAACACGGCCGCACCCTTTATTCATCCAAATACAACAGATTGAATAGGTGAGGGGGTGACATCGCCTATTGCAATCCGGGTCCAGTATCCACATAATTGAATCGAACATTAACTCAGGGGAGGTCTCAATATACCCTCGAAAACCTCCCAAAACCATAACGTTTCCCCTTCGTCCAGCACTGAGTGCGCTGCCAAAGGGGACATTGTCCAAATGGACTTGAGTAAGGAAATCCAGTGCCTGCTGGTGGGCGGCCATACAATGCCCCTACTGCCAACCTAGGCACCCTTCCCAGGGAAAACCAATGCCCCGCCTGCCATACCCTGCACTGCAGTATGCATGGCTTCCCCATTTCTTAGGAAGATGATTCCTATGTTTACTCTATCCTAAATTAACCCGATACTGGACCCCCACCACCCAGGAACTGTCAGTAATCACACAACATGTCCAGGCCCCCACACCTATCCTAACACCTTCTCTAAACTAGCCTTTAGAGCTCCCAGGTAGACATTGTTACCAACTGGGGACAGGTGCACTCCATCTGGCCTAAATAAACCCAATTCCCTATGCGTAATCTGACTATGCCCAATTGTACCTGCCCCAATTGCCCCCAACCATTTTCTAATCTCCCTATTAACTGTCTTCCTGGTCTTATCTATCTTTTTATGTGGTACCCCTTCCCCCCAACTAACCCTACTCACTAACTCGGTTCACATTAGCCTAACCCCTGGAAAATAATGCTTGACCTCCCACAAATCCATCTTAAAGTTCCTGATCAACTGCACCCCTTTTAGGCCCGGCAGGTCATTCTCTCCCAAGTGTATCACCAGGATGTCTGGTCTCCTGTGTCTAGCTTGCCGTCCGAGGACTGCGAGGAGCTGACACCACCTCATCCCACTATTCCCCTGTCAATCGATCACCACCCTTGCTGACAGACCCATCTGTAATACATGTGCACTGCTTCTTGCCGCCTTCGCAGCCCACCGAACCAGGCTGTGCCCACAGATCCAGATCCTCACCCTCCGATGCCCGAGGTGATCTGCCAAGAAAAGCACATTATACGATTAAGACATGCTGTTAGATGGGTCCTGGTGCACGTAAGTGCGATATGCCCTCAATCGCCAACGTCCAATTGCTTGTATCTCCCATGCTGACATCCCCATCTGCGCTGTGAACGTGGCCGCACCTATTCAGAAGGAATGGGACCCATATGCCCAATAGGGGAGATTGAGATAGGCCAACACTGCTCGCAGGACCAACATGAACTGGTGCCTAGTAGCTGGTGCCCATTTGGGTGGCAAAAGAATTCCCCCCCAATTGTCGGCCGAATTGCCAAGTACTCGTGGACCGCCTGGACTGGGCATAACCCCGGGTCACCTGCTCAGGCAAGGCAGACCACCTTTCCCTTCCACCATTGATCTGTTTTTGATATACGTAGCCGGATTAAAATCTCATGCCTCCACCTTTCTACATCATTAACAGCTAAAGCCCTACCTGACCTATCCCTCACTGATTTGGCGACCAACTTGCTCACTCGGAAGGCCCCGAAAAATGCCAACTTGAACAGTGCGGCAAACATGGCTTCCTCAAACTGGTTATAACAAACAAACTGCAATGTACTCACAATTTGAACCGGGAAAGGGGTGTGTGTGTGATAGGTAACCTAGTGTCATTATGAACAGGCTGCTCATGCACCCAGGATTCCACCAGTCTCCGTGTGAGGAAACCTTTGTCTGGCATAGGGTGGCCCACCAACCAACTCATGAAGCCCAGAGCTGCTAACTTTCCTGCAATAGTCTTAGCAGCCAATCCTTCCGTTCTTAAAGCCATGGCAAACTGTAACGCCTGCCTCTCGGGGATCGGGAATCCCATTCTCCATCCCCGCTGAGCCTGATAATGCTGAAAAGCCTGGAAAGTTGCGAAGTAGGATGATCTGGTAGGTGTGGCTAATGAGCCCTTCACCGTGGAACAAAGCTCTACGATCCAAGGTTCCACAGTGTCGTTGGCATAGGCTCCGGGTTCTGGTTGGCACGTGGCACCAGCAAGCAGAAATGCTCCATCTGGAACCGAGAAAGAGCATCTGCAATCTCATTCTCAAGTCCAGGCACATGCTTAGCATGGAATAGTATGTTATGCTCCAAATACATCAACTCCAGGGCTCTGACCAGACCCATGACCCTGGAGGAGTGTGATGACAAAGTGTTCAGTATGTGAACCACTGCCTGATTGTCACACCAGAACAGGACCGCCTTATTGGCCAACTACCTGTGCCACAAGTTGACCGTCACCACTATGGGGAACAATTCCAGGAACGTAGGGTCCCTTGTGATGCCCATTGCCACCCACACCACTGACCATGGAGCCGCACACCACTCGAGCCTAAAATACACCCCGAATCCAAAGGTGCCCACTGCATCAGAATGGACGTGGAGCTCTGAGGCCAATAACAATTTCTCCCTCCACACAGAGACCCCGTTGAACTGCTCCAGGAAAGTTAACCATACCCTTAAATCCTGCTTCATTTCTTTTGTCACCCTAACATGATAATGCAGAAGGGGGTCACCCGCAAGCCTCCCATATAAACGGGACATAAATGCCCTACCAGGGGCAACCACCCTATCTGCAAAATTGAGGTTCCCGATCAAAGACTGGAGCTGTCTGACCGTAACCTTAACTGCAGCCTCGCAGTTCCTAATCTTGAGGATTAGCGTCCCAATCTTGTCCCAGGGGATACGGGATACTCCCTCCACTGTGTCCAATTCAGTTCCCAAGTAAGTGAGCACGGTGGAAGACCCCTTAGTCTTCTCTGCCACCAAGTGCCATGTCACCTCCTGAAAAAGCTTGACCAGTTCCAGGCATTCTTCTGTGCCCTGATGCCTGAGGAAGAGGATGTCATCAAGATATTTTGTGATACTCCCCCTACTCACCTTGCGCCGTACAATCCATACCACCACGGAGCTGAAACACTCAAAAGCTAAGCATGAGATCGAGCATCCCATGGGCATGGCCTTGTCAAAATAGAATTTCCTTGGAAGTGGAAACCCAAAAGTTGAAAGCTGTCCGGGTGGCAAAAGGCGAAATGCGGATTTGACATCGCACTTTGCCAGCAATGCCCCTGCTCCAAACTGTGTGACCAGCCCCACCGTAGCATCAAAAGATGCATAGTGGACTGTCGTCAGGTCCTTGGGTATACCATCATTGACTGAGCTGCCATGGGGGTGGGAGAGGTGGTGGATGAGTCGAAACTGCCCTGGTGTCTTCTTTGGTACCACGCCCAATGGGGATAATATCATACCCGGTAATGGGGGGGCATCAAATTGGCCTGCGACTCTCCCTTCCAATTTCTCCTTTGTGATCTTCTCAGCCACCACCTCCTCCATGCCCCGCACTGACTTCAGGTTAGGGGAGACCTTGCCCTGCTGCACCTCACCCGCTGGTATCCTTAATCCCCATTTGAAACCTTCTACTACGTATTCTACCTCCTTCCTTTCCGGGTGCGCAAACAGGGCTACGACTAACCTATCTACTCGCACTGGTGTTGGCACCCTTTGCCGCTCCACCTGCGCCGGCACCCACTTGGTTACCCTTCGATCCCCCTCCGACCCCAGCTTTCGCCCTGTTCCATGGCTTAGGTCAGAGACAGGAGTAAGTGGGGGAAGCAGGTACAGGAGGAGCAGGTATGATGAAACCTGCATGCAGGGCGTGAACACGCCCCCAAGCGGGCAAACTCCCAGCATTGCCCAGTGGTTCCAGTGGCGGCCTGCCTACCCCCGACCCTATTGGGGTTGTTCATCGGGGCCACACACCCCTTTGCCAACAAGTGACCACTATCTGCCTTAGAGGCTCCCTTTGCATCACTCATGCAATTTAACCAGAAATCCTGGGCATGAATGTCCCACCTGAGCCCTGGTTTAAATGAGGCCCTGTGTCTGAACGCCTCATCATATCTGAGCCATGCTCCCGGTGGCCCTGTCTCATATGCCCTATGGATTATCTCCGCATATTTTTAAAGCACAGTCCCCTTCCCTGGGAACCTTTCCAACTGCACCCCGTGATAGATGGCATATGCTGCTGTCCAATTGGCGCAGTTCCTGTCAGCCTTCGGGCACTTATACTTTTCCTTCTCCTTTTCCTTATCCTCCTCCCCAGGATCCACTATCGGATCACTGAAGAGGAGGGTGGAGAGATCCACATACTCTCCCCTCCATATTTTCTCCCTTGTGGCAGGCAAAAGGTGCTCGCCAATGGGATCAGAGAGGTCCGCATACCCTCCCCCAATTGGAGCTGCCTGCCTGGATCCTGCCTCCTTCTGCATACCTAGACTCTCCCAGCACATCCGTGCCAAGGGCCCTACTCAAAGACTCCACTACAGGAGCGGGGGAGAAGGCCCTGGTGTTCCCCAGGGCACCACTTAAACCTGATGGCTAGCATCTGAACTTCCCCACCGCTCAGATCCCCTTAACTCATGCCCAATTCCTGGGGTGGGTGTCTCCACACCCAGGGGCCCACCTCCAAACAGTGCAGCTTTGCAGGCCACCAGCTGCTCCAATGCAGAGCTCGTGGTCATGTGCACGGGCACCGGGCATGTGTGTGATCCCACCTCCCCCCCACCTTGTCTGCCCTTTTTTTCTGCCCTCGCCCCTGCCATTGGCTCTCCTTCTCTCCACTTTCCCCCCTTTTCCCCAGCCTTTGGGGCCTTCTCGGCCCTGGTCTTTGGCCCTGGCCTGGGGCCATGCTTCCTCACTTTGGCCATACCCCCCCTCCCACACACACCTACTTTTTAAAAACTTTTATTTATTTATTAATTCTCCTCTTTGCTTCCGATCCACTCTGTATTCCCCGCCGCTCCAGCCCGGCTCGCACGCGTGGGCTCGCTGCCTCTCCATTCCCTGCTCTTCCTGGAATGAGCAGGGAACACTGAAACCACCTTCAGCATCACACCCCAGTCCAAATTTAACCTAGCCCTGAGGAAAGGTTGGTGAAGAAGGGGTGGAAACAGTTAATGATATATAGGGTCTGACAGAGCAGCTTCATTGAGCACTCTAAATAGCCCCCATATGAATGGAGTGAAGGGGTGGACTTTTCATGATACACTTGAGCCCTGGCACCTCTTTATTTACAAATTAACCACTGCTGCTGGATAGGGACTGGATGCTGAGGATATGACCATGAATTTGATTTTGAACAACTGACTTTTTTGAAGGAAAAATTCAGCACCTGCTATGCTTGTAGATCTGGCCGCTAATTTTGATGCCGAAAGGGAGCTGAGCTCCTCTGAAAAATCTGCCTTCAATTGTAGATAGTGAACATTTAAAAAAGAAAATATGGCTTTACAGTTAAACAGGCCATAAAATAATTGCAATAATAATAGATAAATACAATAGTATAGACTGTCAACTAGCTAAAGAGTCATTTATTTGAAATGCCTTAATTGTTACCTTTAACTGTGTAATACTTTTCTAATTATCAGTCTCTAATTCTAGTAGCACAATTCCTTTGTGATCTCTCTCTTTTCTCGGATTTAGAGAATGTTCATTTTCATTTGATAGATTACTCTTTGTCTGTTCTTGCCCCTTCCTCAGAAGTTGTGTTAGATCATGTTCTGCAATCAAGACATATCCAACATACCACACTGTGATTCCCAACCGAACCTTTTCAAGAGCAATATAATAGTCATCAGGTTTTTTTGACACTTGAATATTATTTTTGTTCTCGGCTTTTGTTTTGCAAATAATTGATCAGGGAAGTGCATTTGATTCACTATAATTAATTAAAATTATAGTTCTGGAAAAAAGTAATTCATTTTTTGTTAAAATTAAATGGAAAACTGTCATCTAGAAGCTTACATTTAAACCTTTAAAACATTAAGTGCACAAACTCAAAATCTAACTATCAGACAATACTATGAGCCCCATGCTATCTGCAAGCTGAGGGAAAAGTTGGATGCATTAAAGGATTTTCACACTAGCTGCCATTCCAGATTTCAGAACATAGTACAAATGCTGTCTATAAACTGATTTATAGTTCCATGTTATAAGAACATTAAAAAGGTCAGACCAATGGTCCATCCAGCCCAGCATCCTGCCTCTATCTGCAGCCAAATTCTGTTGCTTTAGAGAAATGCACAACAGGTCATATAATGGAGTCTGTCTTACTCTTCGTTCCAATCATACTTTTGGTACCATCCATTTTTTATGCACATGTAACAGGCAGTAATTTATAGCACACATTCAGGCTTTGGATTAATGGAGCTGAAAATAAAGCTTCATTTACACTTTGCAAAGTCATCATTGTGTTCTTTAATCCATGTGTAGCAGTTTTGCGGTGTAAGTGGATTGTTGTCAGGACCAGGTCCAAAAATACCTAGTCACGCGGGAATTAACTCCGACAGGTTATTTATAAATAGTTCTCCACCTCTAGTCTCTCTATGCTTCCAGGTGGCTTCTCTGCTACTTCTGCTGGAGCCCAACACAGACTGAGACCGCTTTTAGACATGCAGCTGGGATCAGGCGTGGGAGCGGCGAAACAGCCGCGGCGCTGTTTTAGATTAACCGGAAGCGGAAGTTGTGCGCGTGATTTGGGGCCGCGCATTCTTTGCCGACCGTGATCGAACCACCCTGATCTCTCTGGGGTGACATACGCGGGCAGAAAAGAATGCGCGGTGCTGGATCACGCGCACAACTTCCGCTTCCGGTTCGTCTAAAACAGTGCCGCGGCTGTTTTGCGGTCTAAAAGCGGCCTGAGGCTTGGCTGCCTCAGCACTCTTATATCACGGGGTGGCCACGCCCAATTCCCAGTCACGTCTGCTTCCTGCCACACGCTCTGGGCCTTTCTTAAAGGGCTAGCAGCTGTGTCTGATGTCACTCTGTTACATACCTCCCTCCCAAGGGGAGACAGTCCTATCTTTGATAGGACTGGCTTCTAAACTTTTAAACAGAGTGCAGCCTAGGCATACATACAATAACACAGACCAGCAATTCCTTTTTGTCACCATCCAAATCATTAGTTCTCCTGTCAGGGAGGTTATTTATTTACTTATTTATTTGTTCATATTTATACCCCGCCCCTTCAGAAACAGCTCAGGGCGGCTTACATAAAATTACAACAATTAAAAAAGGACCAGGGAACATAAAAATAAATACAATAAATAAGGGTGGAGGGAGATTAAAAAAAAACCTAACCCCCCCTCCCCCCATCTCCAAAGGCCTGGGCGAAAAGCCAGGTTTTACAGATTCGCCGGAATGTTAAAAGGCTTGGGGCCAGGCCAGGTTATACTCCACCTGGCTTACAGGCTACACATATTTAGACATACATATTTAGTTACCCTTTTTTGGGTTGGGATACCAGCCCACTCAATGTTTCTGGACGGAAATCCCCCCTTCCCCGAGGACCCTTTTTGATTTTAGCAGGTCAGTGTGCTTACACAATCACCAACATAAACATCCTTCTCCCAGGGATTACGAACAGAAACACATTGCCATAACATATTGCAATTTCCCATAGCATTCTTTATTGTTTCCTGAGGCTTTCTATAATCATCCACAAGGAGATAATCCTCCCTTTATTTACAACATTTCCAGTCATTTAACTAACTAGATTCTAGGCTTGCCTCAGTCTTTGCTTCTCAGTGCTCAGTAGCACTGCTTTGGAGTTGCTGTTTCTTAGGTTTCAGCTTGCTGCAGCTGGACCTCATTACCTTGCTGGCTTGCCTCACTTTAGCCACTGCATTCAGCTGCTAGTTACTGCAACAAGCTCCTGCAGCTTCCAAGTTTCTACTTCCTGGAGTGGGGTAGGGAGCCCTCCCATTCCTTTCCCAACATGCCCCTGCCCCTGGACCTTACAGCTCCCTAATTTTAATATGCCTAAAGCCATACTGTCTCCCAGGGGTCTATTTAGCCGTATTAGGCTTCTTATCCTTCTTGTTTCCTTTTCCCTTATTTACAGTCTGAACAGATCTCTCTTCTGTTGCTACTAAGCTCCTTGCTTTTTCCTTGTGACTTTTCTGTACCTTTTCCCTCAGGACTAACAATTCACTGGACAATTAATTTGCTTCCAACTGCTGTAAGCTTTTTTGTGGCTGGCTTACTGCCACTACTCCAGTGAGCTGAGGCTCTACCGGCACCTGTATGCACCAAGGCCACTTTTACACGAGGCACAAAAGAAGTGCCTCTAAAGCTGCACCTTCACGGAAAAGTAATGCAGGGGGTGTTTATATGTCCCCTGCGCTACGTTGTCATAACATATAAGCCTCACTTTGAAGGCTTTCAGAATGCTCCTCTTCAAAGCCCCATGTTTCCATTCACTGCTGCTGTCAAGAACGGGTGGCATGTCACTTCTGGTAGCGGGGGGGGGGGAAGTGTGTAAATACTCCCCGCGTGGCTCTCTTCTTAAATGCGGGGCTCCGGAGGCGCTTCTAAGAACCTCATATAAAAGTGGCCTGAGGCTGGCTCACAACCATTAAGCAGGTAGGTTGAGAGGGTTGTCCACATTTCTTGCTGGCACAATTTATGCCTGTGATATGAGGACATCCTCCTCCCCTAAATATGGGGGAGACAATTCTACATCTTCTGGCCTGACACCAACTTCAGTTGCCCCAGTCTCAGTCTCAGATGTGCACGAGCCTTCTACCTCAGATTCTAGATGACGCATTTCCACATCTTCTACACCCTCTTCTATAGGCATGTCCATGTCCTCTACTTCTTCCTCTGGTGGGGCCATCAGTGTAATTTGTTCCTCTGTGGGTGGGTTCAGAGAGGATAACATGGTCCTCTGTCTCGCAGCATCCTCCCAAATATTCTGGGTCCCAACCACATCCCAGTCTACTTGGGAAGTTTGCTGTTTGTGGATGACCCAATCATATTGCTTTTCCTGTTGCATTGGGAAATTAATGGGGTCATTGTAATTCGATTTCATCCATATTACCCTATCTTCAGAAGTGTCTTCCTCCTTCTCTGCCTCTCCAACTGACCCTCTAGCTTGGTGACTCTTTTCTCCTGGCCTTCCGTCACTCCTATATCAAGTTAATTCTCTCTCCATTATTATTATTATTATTATTAACAAACATTTATATAGCGCCAGCAGTGTACCTGGCACTTTACAAAGTAATAAAATAGACAGGGTCCCTGCCCCTAGGGCTTACAATCTGAGAGACAGGAGCTGGGGGAGAGACTTAGGAAGGGGAACAGAGGGAGAGACAAGGGGTCTAACATTCATGAAGATGCGAGGTCTCAAGTGCACGTACTTGGCTTGGTTACGATGAGAATGACAGCAGGCAGGTCCATGTTGCAAGGATAAGGGTAAACCGATCGTAGGTATAGGAATAGTGGCTCAGCAGGATAAAGAGTCAGACAGAGCAGAGCGAAAGAGGTGAGTTTTAAGGAGAGATTTGAAGGTATGAAGGGAGGGGGCAAGGCGGATGTGGACAGGGAGGGAGTTCCAGGCATGGGGGGCAGCAAGTGAGAAGGGACGAAGGCGCTTAGGGGAGCAGGGAAGGCGTGGAAGGGTGAGAGAAGGGACAGAGGAGGAGCGAAGTGCACGGGCTGGAGTATGGAGGGCGATAAGTGCAGAGAGGTAGGGGGGAGCAAGGTTGTGAAGAGCTTTATAGGTGAAGACTAGGAGCTTGTGCAGGATTCGTTCAGGAAGGGGAAGCCAGTGAAGCGAAGAGAGGAGGGGCTGCACATGGTCGAAGCGACTGGCGAGGTAGATGACCCTGGCAGCAGAGTTTTGGACAGAGATGAGGGGAGAAAGGTGAGACCGGGGAAGGCCAGTGAGAAGGAGGTTACAGTAATTGAGGCGAGAGATGACCAGAGCATGAACAAGAGTTTTGGCAGACGAGACAGAGAGAAAAGGGCGAATCTTAGCAATGTTATGGAGGGAGAAGCGACAGGATTTAGCAACAGAGTCAATGTAGGGTTTAAAAGAAAGGGCTGAGTCAAAGATGAAGCCTAGGCTACGGGCTTGGGGGACAGGCAGGATGGTGACTCCATCAATAGTTATTGACAGTGAGGAAGGAGAGGAAGGATGAGGGGGGAAGATAAGGAGTTCAGTTTTAGCCATGTTGAGTTTGAGTTGACGTTGAGACATCCAGGTAGAGATGTCAGAGAGACAGTTGATGAGACGAGCTTGAACAGAGGGAGAGAGAGAGGGAGTAGAGAGATAGAGTTGAGTGTCATCAGCATAGAGGTGGTATTGGAAGCCATGGGAGGCAATGAGTTTGCCTAAGGATGAGGTATAGATCGAGAAGAGGAGAGGGCCAAGAACAGAGCCTTGAGGAACACCAACTGAGAGGGGGAAGGAGGAAGAGGCGGAGTTGGAGAGAGACACATTAAAGGAGCGGTCAGAGAGGTAGGAGGAGTCTCATTTCCGATTTTACTAGCTTGCCAATGTTTCTAGAGATTATTTCTATCCCTTGCACAAGTAAGCTTGCCTGGGTGCTTTGGTTCCTCACCATGACCCCTCTCCCTAGTCTGGGCTCTCCTTGACCCTCATATACTTGTCTTCTGTAGATTCTGCATCCTTGCGTCTGTCTATTTATATAAGGGAAATTTCTTCTCAGGTGCCCCACTTCATTACATTGCCAGCACACAAATTCTGACTACATTCTGGGGCTCCTATATGGACAGTCTCTCATAAAGTGCCCCTATTTACCTCAGTGCCAGCACCTTTTCTGGCCTGTTAAGGGTATCAATGTTTCTATTTTTCCTCTCTGTCTATCATGGGTTCTTACTGTGTGAGCTTGATTATTAGCAATTCCTGTGCCCTTGCATCCTTTGCACAGTTCCAAATCCTCATCACCTCTGCCAGAGAACCCAAATAATGTCTTCCTCTGGTTCCTCAGAGATTTGGAGTATGTCATGACCCTCCATTGCTGAGGGCAAGCCCTTCACAAATGTCCTGACTGGCCACAATTATGACAGCTCTTCCCAGTACCTCTCCCTAGGGGTCCCCAGTACTTGCCAGTCTGTCTTGTGCATGGTCGGTCCTTCTGCTGCTTTAGTTTGAAACTTTGAACCCTACAAAACTCCACAACTTCATGGGCTGTTATCTTATACATGTTCCTCTGGCAGCCATTTTGTAATCCAATCTCTGGCATGGGTACAGTCCTCCAGCTGCCATTTTGACTCTGCTCAGGTTCCACATCCTGCTAGTCAGTTGTGGGTGAGTCTCCTGACTCCAACCCACTCAAGTCTCTGTCTTCGGTCAAGTTTCCAGTGTTCAGTATAGTTGACTCTGTTGCTGCCATAAAGCTCCTTTCCTCTATCTGGTCTGGGAACAATCCTTCACTTCTGCGGTCACCACACTGCAGGGGTCTTCAGCTACCTTTAGTCAGATATCTTGCTGGCCAATGTTGGAGGTGCCTGTATTCTCCATCAGATATAGCAGTTGGGTGTTGTAAGTGGATAAGTGTTGGCTGGACCAGGGCTGAAATATACCTAGTCATGTGGGAATTAATTCTTTGACAGTTTATTTATATACAGTTCTCCCTCTCTAGTCTCTCTGTGCTGGGCATTCAACTCTTCTGGTCCCCTTTAGTTTATCTATCCCCAAGCCTGGTCAGATGTCAGACCACTGACAGGCTTTTAACAACCAGCATTTACTCAGTTCTTCAGGTTAGCCTCTTGGGTTCCATCTCAGGTCGCTCTAAGTAGGGTTGCCCCCCTTACGGCTTCCAGGCAGCTTCTCTGCTCCCAGGCTGTTAAACCACCTAGGTAGTCCCATCAGAGCTTCTTCTCCTATTGGAGCCCAAGACAATCTGAAGCTTGGCTGCCTCAGCACTCTTATATAGTGGGGTGGCCACACCCATTTCCCAGCCACTTCCGCTTCCTGCCACCTGCTCTGGGCCTTTCTTAAAGAGATAGCAGCCCTGTCTGACTGCACTCTGTTACACCATGTTCACGTTGTCCTGTAACAATGCATTCACATAACTACTTGCAATGGATGCCTTTAAATTGTTGCATGGTTAGTTCCAAATGTAGGTTAGAGTAAGTCCTTGCAGGATTGTAGCCCTCTTGATCAGCAAGCAAGGAAAGGATTAATGGATGGTTGGCCAGAGAGAGAAGATGAGGATGGTGCAAAGCACCAGGAGGAAAGTATATGCATCTGTGGGAAAATATACATCTGTGGGAACACCCCCCACCCGCATGCACTGGACACCCACCGTGGTGCTTACCTATCCCCTCACGCACCGCACAGAGCCATGGGCCCTGTGAAAAGGCACAGTGTCATGTAAATGAGTTCTATGGAGGTTTGCTAACTCAACAAACTCTCTTCCTGCTCTGTGCTGCCTTCCCCCAGGGCCAACAGGTTGTGTGAGTGAGCCTCTGGAGTGCCAGAATCAGGGGCTAAACTTGTACCTTGTTATAAATCTCTCTTAAAGGTATGATCCTCAGCTCCCATGAATAAGAATGGAGGGAGATCAGTACCTCACAGGATGCTAAGGACCTTGAGTGTTTGGTCAAAGGCTGCTGAGTGTGTGGCTTTTCAAGCGATCAGGCCCTTTCCCTCTCATCCTGTGGCAGTTTCGCAGTGTCTGACGCAGCTGTCTTTCACCCTAATGCCTGTTGTTACTGGCAACTGTGCATTTGCAATTTAATTACCAAGAAGCTGTAATAAGTAGTTTCTTTCTTTAGATGTAAGATCAGCCTATTGCAACAACCTCTTCCAAAGCTGCCGAGTCTGCATTTTCTTGCTTTATATTTTACAGTTCAGTATTTTAGCCACTTTCCTGAATAAGCAAAGCCTCTGTGGCCTCAATTACATCATATTTCTTTTTCAATACTCTGAATGTCTGCAAATCTGCTAATTTGTTCCTTCTGCTGCTTCTATTTTTATAGAACGATCTAAGCTTGTATTACTCTATTTTTGTTTCCTTTCTTTAAGAAGTGATCAATCTTCCTACTTGCTACCATGGACCAGATCCTGCCACTTTACTCCCAATAATCCTGTGGATCATCTGAATCTTATTGGCACTAAGTAACCTGAGTTTGGAGTGGACCTGCTCCACTGTGGGTAACTGGAAATTAGTACAAACTCTATGGATCAGATAGGACCTGATACACAGGAGGCAAGTAGGAATAAGGGTGTACACTGAAGATAGGTGATGGTTCTATGGAACTGGTACCATACACTATTCTCCAGTGGATGGCTTCATCTCCACTCCCTTCCTCACGAGAATACTCTTCCAGTGTTCAAGGGTAGAGACTGACAAATTATAGTCTGCTGAACCATGGGTAGAGTTTACTGCTACTTCTTGTCACTTTCCTTCTATATTACTTGAATTATTGTCCCAGGATTTGTGTTTCAAGCCTCTGTTTACTCTTATTTCTATTGATCTGAAATGGCTTCTTTTGAAATTTTCTCTAAAAGATGATAGCAAATGTACTGTAATCTAAATCAGTCCTGAACACTCTAATTACAAGAGTAAATCTTTATTCTTACAATATCATTCCTTGCATGTTTTGCTTTGTTTTGTTTATATTTAAATAAAACAAGTTAACTGTACTGAACTAATATATGGTCTTGGGTCTGGAGCTGGAACTCTAAAGAGAACTGGATTTTTTCTCCTGAAGTGTCCTGTGTTTTTAAAAAATCCAAATGGAAATGTTGAGCTTCTCATTGGGCATCTCAAAATTAATTGAACCCAGGTCTTTAATCTTCTAGCACAGTGCAGTGTTCCCCATCACATTCTCTGGGTGCAGTCCTCTGCCATTAAACTCAGTGGGAGCTGAACTACTGACTTCAATGGATGGAGGAGTGAGCCCACTGCTTCCCTTCATTTTTATTTAGTAACCATTTATTAATGCCACCCCCACCCCCCGACACCAAAAAAGGCTGGGTGCATGCGAGATGGTTCTATTTGGGTGCCCGCAGAGGGACATAGTAATGAGTTGATCCAAGAGAATGTTATATTTGGTGAGAACTCTCCAACATTTGATGGCGAGAAATAGGTACATTGTCTGCCACTCCTAAGTTGCATAAATTAACTTTGGGGCTGAGCTGGAAAATGTGGAACAGCTTCCATATGAGGAGAGGCTTAATAGATTAGGGCTTTTCAGCTTGGTGAAGAGACAACTGAGATGGGATATGACAAAAGTTTATAAAATTATGAGTGGAGTGGAACCGATAAATAGGGAGTAATTTAGCCTCTCAAATAGCACTAGAACTAGTGCTCCATGAAACTAACTGGCAGCAGATTTAAAACAAATGAAAGAATTATGGATTATGGCTATAAAGAGCTGATAAGGGTGATTTAAGAGCAGTATATACGATTCTAGGGTGCTTCAGAGGACAGGAGGTTAATAAGATCATTATAAGTGCCATAATGGGTCAGACCAATGGACTATCAAGCCCAGAATCCTGTCTCTGACAGTGGCCATTCTCAGATGCTTCAGAGAATTACCCACAGGACATAATGGGGTGATTCATTCCCTCCTGTTCACTCCCAGCTCCTGAAAGTCACAAGTTATATCCCCCAACCTTCTTGACTAATAGCCCGCCTATTATACTAGCCTTGATCACCCCCTCTAACAACAAATTCCACAAGTTATTGGTCATTGCATGAAAAAAAGACTTTCATTTATTTGTTTTAAATCTTCTGCCACTTAGTTTCATGGAGTGTTCTCTAGTTCTAGTGATATTTGAGAAGGTAAATGACTCCCTATTTACTTGTTATACTCCTTTCATGATTTTATAAACTTCTATCATATCCTCCTCTTAGGCTGTTTTTAGACAAGTGCCTCTCCACCCATTACCCACCCATCATGCTTGTTGCAGGACTGCACTGGCACCCTATGCAGCTCTGCAACATGGGGTATTTTCAGACGTTACGAGATCACAGTGAACCACGGTGAATATCCACCTGTGGTCACCATGACTCGCATGTCTTTTTGGCAGCCGCCAGATGTTCGCCACGCTCAATCCTCACATGGGGTCACTTTCAACCACGCTTCTCGGACTATCCGCACCAATTCCCCGGGAAGTGAGGTGAAAGTGATTCCTGGTGGGGATCAAAGAAAAGTAATGTCTGGTCAGTCGTGACGGCCCAGAATCACCGGCAGGATTCCGGGCTGTGGTGAAGTCGGCCAGACGCTGCGGCGGCATTGGCCACGCCACCTGCCCGTCTCCCCAGAGGGCGGGCAGCAGGGAGCGTGGAGGGGGCGGGGCCGTGCAGCCACACGTTGCACCGCACGACCCTGCCCCCTCCCCAATTCCCCGCCGGGATCCCCCGGCACATCTGGTAGGGCGTGACAGGGTCATCCCAGTGGGGGATCAATGTATTGATTTCGTGATGGGGCCAATCAGCCCCGTCACATCTGAAAACACCCATGCATGTTTGGTGGGTGATAAGTGGGTAATAGCTGAGGAGGCACATGTCTAAAAACACCCTTTGTCATTTCTTCTGTAAGCTAAAGAGCCCTAACCTGTTAAGTCTCTCCTCACATGTAAGTTGTTCCACATCCTTGATCATTTTTGTCACCCTTCTCTGCTTACCTTTTCCAGTTCTACTATATCTTTTAATAGGAACATACTGTTGCTGGAGAAGGTGAGGGTTAAGAAGGTTTGTGGTGGGTTTTTTTTTCATTTTGAGACAAAAAAAGAAAACAAAACCACAAATAAAACCAAAAAGGAAAACATATACAGCACAAAAAAGCAGCTCCTGGAGACAGTGACGATGGAGCGTTATCCTGCGACTGTCATGTGGATATTTATTTATTTATTTATTTAAAGGTCTTGTTGCCCCGCCCTCCTGCCACAGGCAGCTCGGGGTGGCTTACAATCAGTAAAATCCAACAATAAAGCTAAAAACCGTAACATAAAAGGAGGATAAAAATACCCCACCCAAACCCCACCCTAATGCACTCACCCCACCCACTCACCCCTCTCCCTCACCAAATGCCTGGTAGAACAGCCAGGTCTTACAGCTTCTTTGAAAAGAGGGGAGATCGAGGGTCAGTCGGGCCTCCACTGGAAGGGAGTTCCACAGCCGAGGTGCAGCCACCGAGAACGCCCTCTCCTGCATTTCGCCCTGGAAAACACGGGGGACCTCAAGCAGGGCATCCCTGGATGACCGCAGGGGCCGATCTAGAATCTGGGAGGTGAGACTGTCACACAGCTACTTGGTTGTAGCTGAGTCATGTCATGTGACTGGAACCAGGAAATCAAGGTTAACACTAATTAAGAGGACAACTGTTTTATCATTAACAAGGTAAGTCTTTTGCTTACTCCCCTCAGTTGTTTTTCTTTTCCTGTTGTTGCCTGAGCCAAGTCTACTTATTTTGCCAGCTTTAAATGTTTGATGAACCCCCTCCCATTTTGGTATGTGAAAAATTAGCATTTTTAAATTACTACTAAGCAGATGCTAATATTCCCCAGTGGGTATTTCCAGTACAGCGAGAAACTAGTACATGAGATTAACAATTCTTGATACAACATCTATCCCACTCTACGCTTCTTGACCACCCTGGTTACAAAACGTGCATTGGTGAAGCTGCTGCTCAGCTGAACTCAAAATGAGCAGGATGCATTTTCCATCTGAAAGGGTTATGTTCATTTTTACCAGCATATCAGACACACAATGGAAGAAAGAGTGTTGTTTTGAACAAAGAACTAATCTTAGTTGCTAAGTTTTAGTTTTTCCGGCTTTGAAAATGACTGTTTTTTTCCAGCTTACCTGTCCCTATTATCATGTATTTACTATTATAAGCATATATTTTTGGCCATCTGTGTTCATAATGTATTAATTTTGAGTTTGTATATGTTAACTTTTTGTTTCAATGTATTGGATTAGTGTTTTGAAGTATTGATTTCTAAAATCAACTTCTGTGATTAGCTTGGTTCAAGCTGAAATCTCCAGCTACATTCCAATGACTTTTTTCTAAGCTTCCCAAATGGAATTTCACCGTATCCAAGGAAACAGTCAAATGGCTAAGTTTTACAAGGCCATAAAGAGGCCCTATCTCTGGTCAGACTAGGTTTTCTCAGACTAGGTGTCTGGAATCTTATCTCTAAGTGTCTAAATGACAAATGGTACTATTCATAGAAGTATCTCCAGACTGAGAAGGAGAATTTGTTAGTTTTTTCTAGCTAACATATCTATTTAATTAATAGTTGAAACAACTTTAGGATCTGGTTATTCTTTCTATTATCTGACAATTATCTTTGATAAAAAATATAAGGTTTCTATTCAGTTCAAACCTTGAAGGAAGCCTAACACTGATTGGCTTCTTTAAGAGAGCTAATTAGAATCCAGTGTATCTCCTTACTGACTGACATGTAGCTGATGTCAGCATGACACTCCTCAAGAAATGTGAGCCTAGGAGGCAAACTGTTTTAGAGATACACAGCCTAACTTTTTTCAGACTGAAAATCCACACACCACATGTTTGGATTTCTTTCTCACTTAACATCATGGCAGACTAAGGGAAGATCTGGAAAATACGTAACATATTATTCTTGATAACTTTGAGCCAATGAATTGTGCATATGTTAAGCTTTTAGAAGCTTTTTCTTAAAATAGAAATGTTTTAAGATCATGTAACTTTGATTGGCTAACAATACCATTCTATGTAAGCTACTGATATTCTCTATTTATATTTAAGTAAACTATGCATATATTTTTATATTCTAAAAGTCTCATGTTCCTTTATTTATAAATGTATTGTCATTTTACAATACTTGCTTTGCTAGCTAGGCCTCAAAGTAAAGTGTAAAACTCATACAATTAGGAGAAAAAGGCCCAATCCAGTATGATTAGTTCATCTGGGAAACTTAGCCTTTTTTCCTTTTTATAAAAAGAGTATCGAGATGTGACACTATGATGCAGAGAGACTTACTGAAATTGTACATAGCATTTTCCCCATGGCATGGCTTCCACATGCATGAAAGGACATACCTCCCAACAGTCCCTAGTTAGGAAGGCCAGTTCTTCTTTTGAGTGCTGAATGCCAGTGTCCTTCTTTCACAGGCTAGAGTCCCTCTTTCAATTAGGGAAACCAACCTACACCAAATTATGTGTACGGTTTGTTACAGGTATGGATTTTCTTAAAATTTTAATTACTGGTACAGTATGTTACGAATCCATAATCAAATACATTTTTTAAAAACACCCTGTTGCCTCCAACCAGCTCCGACAACCCTCTGGGGCTCTGGTGGGCTGCAGCTTGATTGAAGGTCCTATGGTGGGGGCTCCTCCTGTGTGGAAGAACCGCCTCCCCCCCCACACACACCTGGAAGACTCTCTTGTCTTGGCATGCTGTGGAGGCCATGCTCCACAGTGCACATGGGCAACATGGCTGCTGGACCCATTCTTCACATGTGCAACACTTTTGAAAAATGGCACCGGTATTGTTGGCACCATTTTGCAAAAGGGCAGCTGTTTTACACATGTACGCTGGGGCCATTCGCACACATGCAGAACAGCTGCCCTTTTGCAAAATGGTGTTGACACCATTTTTCAAAAGGGCAATGCCCCAGTGGCCAACTTGCACATCCATGCTGTGGAGCAGGGCCTCCACAGCATGCCGCAACAAGAGAGCCTGTGGGGTGAGGGGTGAGGGACTCCTCCACACAGAAGGATCCCCCCCTGGGACCTTCAGTCAAGCTGCAGCCCACCAGACCTACAATCAAGCTCACCCTGAGACCAGTAAGTATTATATCAGGGTCCCTGTGGTGGGTGGGTGGAAAACCTGGGTCCATAATAGCAGATCCATCATTTTTGGACTGCTGTTACAGACTGATACAGATTAATCCATAACAGTCTATTTTAGTTAGTTACAGATTAATCTGTACCCAAAATTACCATCCCTACTTTCAATAGAGACAAACAAAAAGACCAGAAATCAAGCCTCAGGCATCTTTTTCTTGATTGTCTCCCAGGAAAAGCACTTGGGAGGACAATAGCTAGATCTGGAATGACAAGAAACAAGGCGGAATGATGTGCAGAAGAGCTTCTGTCCCTCTTTACACACTTGGAATGTTGGGAGGTGTGTGTAAGTGTGCAAAAGGGAGGAGTCTATTCACAGAGGGGTGGAGTCTATTGGCCAAAGAGGAGGATTTGGCCCTCTTTAATTGTTTAAAATATGATTTATTTATTTATTTATTTCCTTTCAATTATATGCTGCCCCCTCATACACAAGCATCTTGGGGCAGTTAATAGCCCCAAATTTTAAAACATGTAATTTTTAAAAAAGTCAACATTGAACCTCACATTAAAATAAACCAACAATAAAACTCCCACCCTAACCCAACCCACCAATCCTGTCTCCCTCGGCAATGGCCGCGCAAAACAGCCAGGACTTACACTGTCTATGGAAAGAGGGGAGGTCTATGACCAGGCAGACCTCCAATGGGTGGGTGTTTCACAGCCGCAGAGCAGCCACCAAGAACACCCTCCGGGAAACCTGGGGGACCTCAAGGAGGGTGTCCCCAGCTGATAACAGAGGCCAATCCAGAATCTGGAGGGTGAGGCAGTCCTGAAGATAGGTGGGTCCCAGGCTATTTAGGGCTTTAAAGGTCAAAACCAACACCTTGAATTGGGCCCGAAAGACTGTTGGCAGCCAGTGCAGAGAGCAGAGCACTGGAGTAATGTGCTCATGATGACTCGTTCCCTTAAGGAGACAAAATACCACATTCTGCACCAGCTGCAGTCTCCGGACCATCACCGGAGGTAGCCCCACATAGAGCAGATTACAGTAGTCTAATCTTGAGGTAATAAAAGCATGGATAATCATGGCCAGGTCCGAGTCTGACACATACAGCCTAAGTCGACGAACCAGATGTAATTGGCAGAATGCGTCCTTTGCCACAGCCACCACCTGGACATCCAGGTGGAGATGTGGATCTAGGAGCACCCCCACACTATGAACCACAGATACCAGGGGAGGACGGACCCCATCAATGATGGGGGCCATCACTCCCTTGGCTTTCCCCACAACCATCACCTCCGTCTTGTGAGGATTTAACTTCAAGTGACTCGCCCTAATCCAGTCCCCCACAGTTGACAAACACTGGGTAAGCACTGAGGTGCCAGACCTGGGTCTGATAAAAAAGAGAGATATAATTGGCTGTCATCAGCATATGTCACCATCAGCGGGTGGGTAGGGTATGCACGCAACCACACACACATCCCCACTCATTCACACACATGGAGCAACTTCTGTTTTTTCCAGGTGTTCTGTACGTGGGGATGAGTGGGGGGTGAGTGGGGATACGTGTTAGAAGGAAGAGAGAGCAGAAGGATTAGGGGGGAAGATGAGGAGTTCAGTTTAAGCCATGTTAAGTTTGAACTGACGATGAGACATCCAAGCAGAAATGTCAGAGAGGCAGTTAGTGTGGGGAGACTGGATAGAGGGAGAGTGAGAGGTGGTGGAGAGATAGAGTTGGGTATCATCAACATACCGATGGTACTGGAAGCCATGAGATTCAATGAGTTTTCCTAGGGACAAAGTTTATAGAGAAAAGAGAAGAGGACCAAGGACGGAGCCTTGGGGAACTGCAACCGAGAGGGAAAGAGAAGTAGAGGAGGCACCAGTAAGAGACACATTGAAGGATCAGTCAGAGAGGTAGGACGAATACCAGTTGAGGACTGAGCCACGGAAACCAAGGGAGTGGAGGAAGTCAAGAAAGAGAGAGTGGTCAACAGTGTCAAAAGAAGCAGAGAGATCAAGCAGGACAGTTGGACTGTGCAACAGTCTCAAGTAAAAGCCCATTGCAAGCCCTGCAAACTTGATATGGGACTTGTCCAGTAGGGGGAGGGTCAGGGGATAAAACAGGGTTTTTTTTCTCCTTGTCTCCTCTCTTCTCCTCTCTCTCTTTCCTCCATCTTGTCCCATGCTTAAAGGGAGGGAAGCAGATATGGCCAGCAGCAATGAGCTCAGAATTTCAGTAGGAAAGCTGAACAATGTAAACTACCAATTGCGGAAGTTTAAAGTGGAAATGCTGCTGTCTAAAGATGATCTATGGCAGGTCTACTAGGCCTTTCTTGGGAGCTTTGGATTTTTTTGGCATGGTGGACAGAGGTTTAAATAAATCATGACTGTTTCAGCAGTTATATTCTTATATTTTGTTTTTAATTCACACATCATCCTATTTCTGCCACCATGGCCAATACTTACATGAATTCCATGAATAATGTCATATAAATCCTCATTACAGACAAAGTGAGGTATGTCTGTACCCCCAGAAGTTAGTGGGGAGATAAGTTTTTGCTCTTCTCCAGTGACCAAAATGTCATACCTCTTCAGGTGCCTGTACTCCACAGGATTCTTATTCCTACGTTTTGATTTGGCTTCTTTTACTTCTAGAAGCAGCTTGCTGTACTGGGCTTTTAAAATAAATCCACTGTTCTGACCTTTGTCCACAATCAGATTGTTTAGTTTCTCATAAAACTTTTCCTTACTCACATTTATCATTTCCATTGATTGCTGAAATAATTCCTAAATGTGGTCGGAGTGGTAAGGCCGGTCACCTACCTCCTACTTTCCGTCTCTTGACTGTGCTGTGTTTTTCAGGAGGGCAGATCTCTGCCTTTTTCTTTGTTCTGTGTTTCTTCTAGCAGGAAAGAATGCTGAGTGGCACCAGGGCCTACACCCAGTCCTGAAGCCTTGAAAAGACTGCAGCAACTACATAGGTGAGGTGAGAGCAGGAGTGGGTAAGATCACTCTGCCCCTTGTTTTCTAATGGTTAGCACATCCCTTAGAGACCTGTCCGTGCTGTGTTTTGCAAGAGCTTAGGCTTCTTCCCCTCCCCCTTCAATCTGTGTTACTTTCCACCCAGACTGATTTCTGAGTGGCAACAGGGCCTACTTCCTGTTCTGTAGCCTTGAAAATAGTGCAGTCATTGGACACAAAGGCCTGGTCTACACATGCAGAGGGGATAGAATCCTGAGATGAAAGAGTGGACTATATAAAAAAATGAGAACAACATTTTTGAATGCTCCCCCACATAAAAATAAATAAATCTGGAAGTAAAAAAACACCAGGCGGAATGTTCTATTCCAATCTGCTCCCTGTTGTGCTACTTTTCTACTCGCATGTAGCTTTCACACGGGAGCAGTCAAAATATATTCTACCACCTGCTGTCTGAAATAAGGCTGCCACTTATGCAGATTTTAAGGAACACTTATGAATCATACACATTGCAGAGTTGCACTGACACCGATGAAGTCTGCACCATGTATGCTTCATAAGTATTCCTTAAAATGTGCATAAGAATCCATCAGATCAATTCATATTCTCCAACATAATATGACAACTATGCATATTTCCCAGGCATGTACAAAGTTCTCTTCTAATATTGCTGATTTCTGCATGTTCGCCAAATGGGTGTTGGAGACTATGCTTATTGTGAGGGAAAAGTAGAAAATTATGATCAGATTATGCTGAAATGTATTCAGATTCTACAGTGTGTCTTTGAGACAATGAAAACTGAATGTACATATTGAATGTACATATTAACTGAGCAGTGAATACAACGCTGTCAATGTATGCACTTTCTCCGATGTGTCTTTGAGGCTATGTATATTGACCAGGCAGTGTACAGTGTACACAGCTCTATCAAGATATGCACATTCTCCAAGGTCACTTGTGCTTTATACATATTGACCAGAGCATGTGCATATTGACCATGCTGTGTACACAACTCTGTCAAGCTATGCACATTCCCCAAGGCCTCTTGGAGATTACACATATTGGCCAGGGAATGTCCAAAATGCTGCCAAGATATGCACATTCCCCAAGGCCTCTTGGGGATTATACATATTGATCGGAGCATGTGACGACTGACCAGGCAATGTACGCAGTTCTCTCAAAATATGCACATTGCACAATGCCTTCTGCAGATTATGCATATTGCCCAGGGAATGTCCAAAATGTTGTCAAGATATTCACTTTTCCAAAGGGTTATTGGAGATTATACCTATTGGCCTGAGAATGTGCAAAACGTTGTCAAGATGTCCACTTTTCCCAAGGCCCACTGAAGATTATACATATTACCCAGGAACTGTGCACAATTCCCCTTTTAGAGAGGGATTATGTGCACATTCTCCATGTGACTTGGTGAATGTGCATAATGGCCGATTACCACGCATATTTGCCATTCAACATAAATAGATACTAGGCTGTTTTATTATATATATTAGGATTATAGGATAGGAACATTCTGTATTATACATAGGTTAGGTTTAGCTTAGGTTCTGTATATATTACATAAATAAAACTACATATTGTGTACAGTATATATTGTGTGCAATTCTTTCTGTATCACAATGAGAAGGGGAACGAGTTCAACTTCTGACAATAATTCTTCATTGACACACAAAATTGATACCGGTAACAAAAATAAAATCTTTGTTCAAAATCAGTACCGATACTGATACTGATGATGACAACAATAATGAAAAATGACATTTCGTTATGAACAAAAATGAAAACACATCTTAATAATGAAAACAATAACGAAAACCAACGTGCAGCCCTGGTGCACACCCCTAGGCACGAAGTTTCATTTCCAGAAGCAGAACTCCAGTCATGCATGCAGTGGCTTCTGAAGTTTCCCTAAGTTTTCCACGGAATGGCCTTGGTCCTTGGAACTTTGGAACCCACTAATTCCAAATTGATGACTGGAAACCTCAGTGAATTCCAAAGTTTCCCAAGGACCGAGTTTCAGCACTAGCGAAAACTCGTCGGATGGGGTACACATCCATCCCTGACCCTTTTCAATCCCCACAACCACCAGATGTGTGTGGGAGATTCATAGGCATTCCACACAGTGCACATGAACCCACCCCCAACCTTGCCCATTGAAAAATGGCCACACACACAACATACACTTTGTTTCAAATAAAATTCATCATATGTTTAGAAAACAGAGCAGAATTTCATTAATGTATTGAAGCTGTTAAAATAGAAAAAAAAATGACATGTCTACCAAATTCTAATTGAGGACAATGGGGTCGATCCCATTCCTCATGGATCCTGTGCTGACTCCCGGCGTGTGTGCGCATGTGCACAGTTTCCATACTGACAATGTTCCAGTAATTGAGGTGCACATGTTTTCCTTGCAGGTGCGCACACACAGAAGTGTGCGTGGGATCCACGAGACATGGGTTCAGCCCCAGACAGCAAAATAAAAGATGACTAGGGACACAAGACCGGTGACCTACTCTTGTGGGACTCATACTGTAGATCTAGCAAAACATAATTGCTCTCATTGTACTCAAAGAGGGAGTTGCATTGTAGCTGTCACTGTGACACCCCAAGCTGCAATTAAAAATCAGGTACAAATTTTAAATTGTAGTATGAAAAAAAATAGAAATGGTTGATTTTAGGAAAGATTTTTAAATTGCCTCCATTTTAAAAATAATCAAAAGACTGCTTTCATATTTTTTTCCTATCTTTATCCAAATATTACAGCAATTGCTACATGATTGTTTCATTTTCCAAAATCAAACAAAGTCATTCAAGAACCTTGATCATTTTTCTAATAACATTTTGGGGGGCGGGGGGATTTAATAGTCGGGATCATGAAAACATTACTTAAAAACATTTCAGTTTTCAGCCAAAAAGTGTCATGAAAACCTAAACATTTTGACAATACTTATTCAAAACCTAATTTTGTTATGCAAAATAAATGCAAGACTACTACTAATGATCAGATGCAAGACTATTACTTATGTTCCAGTTGGTAAATTCCAATTAATTGGTTTGCCTTTCTATGAGAAAACCAAGTGTCTTTGTGTGATAATTGGGAAATGCACACTTATTATGTCAGGAAGGAAACTTTTACAGCAGACAGCAGAAACTTTTACAGCAGACACCGTGCATGTTGCACTCTAGTGGTGTGGTTGTAATACATCACATCAAGGTTTATTTCCTGACCAACAGATATTTTATCTTAGATCCTTTTCACACAGCGCTTCTGGGTGGGGGGGATGGGTGTACACTTGTCACGTCTTGCGAGATCTCATTTATTACAAATGGAAAGTGAACTTTGTGGCTTAGCTGAACTAATCATACTAAATTGGGCTGCACTTTTTCCAAATTGTATAAAATGAATTTACACTTCACTTTGATATCCGACTAGCAAAGAAAGTATTGTAAAATGACAATACATTTATGAATAAAGAGACATGAGACTTTTAGGATATAAAAATATATGCATAGTTTACTTAAATATAAATAGAGAATATCAGTAGCTTACATAGAATGGTATTGATAGCCAATCAGAGTTACATGATCTTAAAACATTTCTATTTTAAGAAAAAGCTACTAAAAGCTTAACATATGCACAATTCATTGGCTCAAAGATATCAAGAATCATACATTACATATTTCCCAGATTCTTCCGTTGGTCTGCCATGATGAGAAAAAAATCCAATGGTGTTTGGATTTTCAGTCTAAAGAGCAATTCTCTGGTCTCCCTTCTTAAAGCAATTGTCAGTAAGCTCACACTTCCTGAGGAGTGTCATGCTGACATCAGCTACACATCAGTCAGTAAGGAGATACACTGGATTCTAATTGGCTCTCTTAATTCTGAACAAGCAAAGAAGGATTAGATTTCCTTCAAGATTTTTAGATAGAAACCTCATATTTCTATCAAGATAATTGTCAGATTATAGATAGAATAACCAGATCCTAAGTTTATATCATCCATTAATTAAATAGGTATGTTAGCTAGAAAAAACTAACAAAAAGTCTCCTCTCAGTCTTGGCGATATCTTATGAATAGTACTATCTGTCATTTAGACACTTAGAGATAAGATTCCAGACACCTAGGCTGAGATAGCCTAGCCAGAGACCTAGGCTGACTAGAGGGGCCTCTTTATGGCCTAGCCATTTGACTGTTTCCTTGGATACAGTGAAAGTTCATTTGAGAAGTTTGGAAAAAAAAGCCTTGGAATGTAGCTAAGGGGGCCTCAGCTTGAACCAAGCTAATCACAGAAGTTGATTTTAGAAACCAATACTTCAAAACACTAATCCAATACATTGAAACAAAAAGTTAATATATAAAAGCTTAAAGTTAATACATTATGAACACAGATGGCCAAAAATATTTGCTTATAATAGGAAATACATGACACACTGGCGGCGGGTGGAGGTGTGTGTGCTGCCTTTCCCATGGGCACACACCTGTCTCCATCCACCTTCATGCATCTCCACCCATGAAGCCTCCTCCATTTTGTCAGATGGCTCCATGGGTGGGTGATGGGTGGAGATGGGTTTGTGCCGGGAGCACACACTCTCCTCCACCCACTGCCCATGGTGTTTCCACAGGCTGACACCCATCCCCCCCACCCTCCACCACAGCATATACATGCATGCCTCCCCCCCTGCACACCCAGTGGGTATGGGTGGGGGGCATCCATGCAAAAACGGCCTTAGAGTAAGTGCTTGAGCTTGTGGGGATGGGAGGTTCTAGATTCAATTTCCATACCCAACAACCCACCCAAGAAGGTTAAGCAATACATTGCTTCTTGATTTGACTTCTAGGAAGGTCTCAATAAGTCAATAATTAGCTGTTCTACAAAGTTGTTCTGGAATTCAAACCTCACAATTTGTCTCTACACCTTCCACATTTTAAAATTCTGCCCATTTCTAAATTTAAATTCCAACAGTAATTCCAAAAAGGAAAGATACCCACCACTCCTTCAGTGTTACTTTTCCGTTTAAAAATTCCATCTAGTTTTGATACATATACTTGTTTACCTTACTTATGGTGTGGTGATTATCTTTAACCAGAGTAGAAAAGATTTTGACACACACCTTTACAATTTCTAAAAATGTCCCACTGAACAGTCATAGCTAAGAGAGACTTTTCAAGCATTTCCATTTTATCATCTAATTTGTACATCTATTCGTATAGTATAAGTGTCCAATTCAGCATAGAATTTTATTCTGTGACTTTAATAGCACTTAGTTCAGTACTTATGGAAATTTCATAGCTAGAACCAATCTCTGTTAGATTCCCAAGGGTAGAAATTACAGGGAGGGGAAGGGAATATGAAGTCACTGAGGGAAATCTCCCTGGAGGAACTGTCTTCCTTCTCCACCAATTAGCAATCATGTCTCCAGCATTATAGGTATGCTTGGAGCTTTACTGACAGGTACAAGTTAAAATGATAACACACTCCAAACATCTTACAATGCAAAGGTCTTTTATTAAAACCAACATGGACATTCTAGTTACCATGAGCAATCATGCTACAGTTCACAGGTTACTGAGGACTGTGGGTGAAAACAGACATGACGCTAACCACCCTTTAACCACCCTTGGTGGTAATTTATGCATGTTTCAGGGCTGCATATGGCACCAATACAGCCCTGCAACATGCATAAATAACCACCAAGGGTGGTTAAAGGGTGGTTAGCGTCATGTCTGTTTTCACCCTATATCTGCTACTAAATATCTGAGGACTGGAGGTTATGAAGTTATCAAGAAACAGTGATACTTTCCCATCATTATAAAATCATTAAACCCCTGAAAAGCAACAGAGTGACTATCCTTATATTAGCCTTTTGTTTCTCCATCAAACCTCATCACTGTTGGTTATATCCAAGGCCACACAAGGAGTTGATTCAAAATTCTATGGCAACCCCTCTGGTTTCTTTGACAACCTCATTTACATGACAAAAATAATTCTCCCAGTCTGGATGGTCACCACTGTGTTATTTATTTTGAGATTAGCTGTTCTCTAAATTTTATTTTTCCGTTTACCTGCACTAACAAAGTACAACATCAGAGTATAAATTGTCTGGAGTGAACCTGGATATTTTGGCATTTATGGTCTTTTTCAGACTGAGGGGGGGATGGGTGCTTTGCCATGGTGGGTTGTCTCCGTTTACATGGGCACCCACCCACCTCCACCCATGGATCATCCTCCAGTTTTCCAGAGGACTCTGTGAGTGGAGGTGGATGGATATGAGTGAGTGATGGGTGGAGGTGGATTTGCATGGGAGTGCACATGCACCCCCATCCATACTGCTCACTGTTCACATGGGCAAACATCTAGCAGACACCCATCACCCGCCCCACTGCTGGCCATATAGATGCCCCCCCGCAAACTTGTCCAAACACAGAGCAGGGGTGGGGGGCATCCATGTAAAAATGGCCATAGTTAGCTGCTGCCCACTCCAAACAACATGGAACTATGAACTCTGTATTTAATTAATTAATTAATTTATTTATTTATTTGAATTTTACCCACCCTTCCCAAAGGCTCAGGGCAGTTTACAATATTAAAACACAAAATATGTTAAAATGCATTAAAACTCCATTCAAAACTCACCCACCTCAACCCTATCCCAGCCTCCCAAATGCTTTGCCAGAAGACCAGCTGCAGCTTCAAAAATTCTCTGAGAACTTACATAGAGTGCATTGCAGTAATCTAGTCTTGAAGTTATGAAGATATGGATGATGGAGGCCAAATCTGAATTGGAAAGAAAGGGCCATGGCACCAGATATAGCTGGTGAAAAGCGCTTCTGGCCTCTTCCACAATCTTTTGTTCCAGGTGTTGCAAGGGGTCCAGAAGTGCTTCAAGGCTGTGAACCTGAGTAACTAGAGTGGGCCAGACCCCGTCAATGAGAGGATCCCCAATCCCCTCCAAGTCACAAGGTCGGCCAGCCATCCTCACTTCAGTGTTGTCTGGATTCACCTTCAATTGGCTCACCCTTATCCAGTCCCCAAGAGCAGTCAGGCACAAGGTAAGCACCAAGACTTCAGGACCTTGGTCAGATGAAAAAGAGAGGCAGAGCTGGGCATCATCAGCATTCTGATGGCACTACTCTCCAAACCTCTGAATGATCTCAACCAGCGCTCCCAGATACACATTGAACAAGAGGGGAGACAGGATGCAGCCCTGAGGGACACCACAGGGGAGGTCCTGAGGGGAAGACATGCAGTCTCCCATTACCACCTGCTGGGGGTTGTTCCCAACAAGAATGAACAGAACCACTCAAAAGCAGTCCCGTGAACCCCTGCCAGGTCCTGCAGTCATGACAAAAACACTTCATGATCAGCTGTATCAAAGGCTGCCCTACTATACCTCTGGTGGTGGTGCCCGGCTCCTCAGATGAGGAGCAAGCAGCGGGCTCAGGAGGTGCTGCCATGTTTGTAAATTTTTTTTTTACTTTGAGGACAAGAAAGGCTCTATCCATTAGAGCTAGCTCAATGGCATGCGGGTGTGCGCGTGGGTGGTGGGCATCAGTCAGGCACAATGCAGGCAGGGCTTGACAGACCATTAGTCTGACAAAGTATGGCACTTCTTATGTTCCTATCTTTTTCTGCTCTTTTTAGCACTGCAAGAAAAGATTCCACCAGCAGAGGGAGGGGACCACTTCAGGGCTCATCGCCCACATCGAGCGCACCCATGGCCTCAGAGTAAGGTGGCAGGCAGAGGAGTCTGCTGTGGCCATGGATTCTCAGCACCAGAAGAAGGGGGGGAGGTAACCCACAAATGACAGCATGTAAGCCATTCCCCCCCCCTCCAGTCCAGATGTGGAGACCCCCGGGCCCCAGGAGAATGCAGAGTCCAAGGCCTTTCGGGCCCAGTTGGAGCGGCCCACCCGGGACTTCATGGCCGAGGTCCAGCTGTCCGCAGCCACCATGGAGAACTGCCTGGTGGAGCAGTTGCAGGCAGTCCAGGTGGAGAGGCAGAAGGTGGAGGCGTACGACCAGTATGTCTCCACCGCGATGGACCGCCTGCAAATGTACCACCAGGCGCTCTCCAGGAGGCATCGGGACATGGAAGGGGCCCTGAACTTTGCCGTCTCCCATGGCTATGAGCTGCCAGAGTCCTGGGTGGCTGACCCTCAGCCCTGGGCTGTGCCCCAATGGCTGTTGCCTTTCCCCCAAGTCCCGGGGAACAGGCCCAGAGACTCCGAGTTTAATTTTTAAGTTTCCTTTGAATGTTTGCTTTTGGTTTTTAGAATGTTGTTGTTGGGTTTTTGTTGTTGTTATGTAAATAGTTTAAATAAAAGTTGTATTTTTTTACGAGCTTTGTTTGACCTGCCCAATCTTTTATCCCTATGTGCTGAAGTTGGTGGTAGCAGCAGGTACAGGAATGCATACAGGCAGGAAGGCACATATAAAGCCTTGTGTGTTATATTCCATCACATTATGGTAGGTTTGCTATGTACTGGATGTGGGCATTGGGCACATGAGCACAGATGGGAGTTCTTCTTGGTTCTGGCAGGTGGCAGCCAGGGTAGCTGGATACAGCTACCTCTCACCCTCTATGGTTGCCGGGGTAGGCAGTCAGGTGGCATGGCATGAGCAGCAGTCAGGCAGACTGAGGCAGGGTTCAAGCTTTTCAACCTGGGCAGGCGGGCAGGCAGGCAGCGAGGCATGAGAGGCAGTAGGGCAGGCAGGCTTTGGCAGGCTTTGAGCTAGTCAACCTGGGTGGGCAGACAGGAGGAGGAGGAGAAGGAGGAGGAGGAGGAGGAGGATCCCCGTCCCAAGACTGCCCCTGGCATGGGATGGCATGTGCCACTGCACCATCACTCCTTGTCCAGGGGCAGTTCGGGGAATCCCAGCAGCAGAAGGTTCACCTTCAGGAACAGCAACTGTTCCACCAACTTGGCCCCCAGTCTCAGGTGGTGCGGGGCGCAAATGTCCCCCACGATGGAGAACACCCTCTCTCTTGGGACACTGGTTGGTGGGAAGGACAGGATACCCTTGGGCACTTTGGATAGGGCCAACCAAATGTTGGCCTTGCTGGCCCCGTAGGCCAAGGGATCACTGCTGGGATCAATGCATGGCTCCTCCTCCAGGTAGGTCTCCATCCTGCTGAGGCTCCATCATACTCCCTCTGGTAGCTCTGGGTGGACACCACCTGCCCCACTGCCCTCAGCCACACTGCTTGCCCTTTTGTGCTAGGCCCCATGCTCCCCATAGTGGACTAGGAATGTGTGAATGTGGTTCAGAAGTTTGGAGTTTGGCCCAAAC
>QEPC01000755.1:518349-529137 GCA_003113815.1 Sphenodon punctatus | reverse complement strand
CCTTAGATAGATTTAGTTGTTATTTTTTGTTTTTATCCCTCCCTGTGTTCCCTGTGTTCAATCTTCCTTCCTCCCTCCCCCTCCATTGAATCCTTTCCCTCTCCCATATTCCATCCCTGATTCCCTTCCCTTCCCCTGTTTTTTTATTCATTTAGAGTAGGATTATTAGATTGATTTAGGTTTCATTTCAGTTTTGTACCCCTCCTTGTGTTGTTTGATTCCCCCTCATCTCATATATAATAATATATAGATACTGATTTTGATAGATTGTAGGTTGCAGATAGTAGACAGTTGTAGGAGACTAGTTTAGTGATAGAGATAGCATTAAGTGATTTCGTTTTAGTGTTTGTAGGAGTAGTGTGTACTTAATCCGTTTAGTTCTTAAAATTTAGAATAGTTATTAGTTAATAGTACTTAGACTGACTGTAAGTATAGATATATAATATTAGATAAAAAATTTAAATAAAAAAATATTTTTTCTTTTATATATATAAAAGAAAACATATTTTTAATTTAAATTTTTATATTTTTATTTAAATTTCATCATTTAAATTTTTATTCAAATGATTATATATATATAATCATTATTTTGAAGGGAGAAATGTAGAAGGGAAGGAGAGGCCGATCTGCTGCCCGTAGGGGAGGTAATGGGACACGTGCCAGAGGCGGACGGAGCCGTGCACGTGGAGCAGCAGCTGGCAGCAGCAGGACCCAGAGGCAGAGCGCATCACCCCACCCTCCAAAACTCGGAAGACCTGCTTTAGGGCAACAGGCTGCTCTGCATTGCCTCCTAGCAGTGCCCTCCTCCACTGCCACGCAGGGCACCGGAAGGCCCGCAGGATGTGAGGCTCAGGCTGCATCTGTCTGTGCTGTGGGTGGTGCTGGAGCAGGTGCTGGGGCTGCTTCTTCCGATGTTACTCCAGGGCCAACAATGTCCCACACTGTCGAGGCAATCCTCAACAGTCCAGAGCTGGAGGATCCCACCCCAGCTGCTAGAGCAGGGCCTGATCCCCTGGCAATGTCAGTAGGAGCAGCAGCAGCACTAGCAGCTACAGAGGGGGGCACAGGGAGAGTGCCAGCAGAATGGCGGGCACGGGCAGTCTAGCCTCTGGGTCACAGTACTCCCCTTCCCGGGACATCACCATGATTGCTGGGGACAGTGAGGAAGATGTAGTCAATGACACTAGTGCCATAGAGGAGCTCTCTGTACAAAAGGTGATGTCTGACCCTCCTCCCAGTGCTGCATCGCCAGTGCCATGAAATTCTCCCCCTCCCAGCAGCGCAGGCAGCAGTGCGTCCGCTGGAGCAGGCAAGAAGGCAGGAGGGGGGAAAAAATCCTCAATCTGGGATCATTTTAAGCTGGTGCGGGCAGATGATCCCAGAGAGGGGCAGTTCATGCTGTGCAATAAGGTGGTGAAGCGCGGGCAGGTGCTTGCCAACCTTGGCACAACTGCAATGGCCAGGCACCTCAAGGCATGCCACAGTGTTGTGTTGCTGAGCCGGAAGGCAGGGGAAGTGGATGCCAGCGGGTTCCCGACTCCAGCGGCCAGTCACCTGGCTCCTTCAGTGGGCCAGCGTCCTGCATCCAGTACTGCTGCCTCTACCAGCAGGAGCAGTATGGGGACAGAACAATTACAGAAGGAGCCTCCCCAGCAGTGCCGTCAGACCACCATGGAGGAGATAGGGTGGGGGAATGTGTCAAGGCCATCGGCAGGGCGCCAGGGTGGCACAGGCTTCCAGGAGAAAGGCAAGCACCTGTTGGCCGAGATGATTGCCCTGGATGGCCAGCCCTTGACCATTGTGGAGGACAAGGGCTTCCAGCGGCTGATTGGGTTCCTAGCCCTCAACTTTAAGTTGCCTTCCCACTCCACCCTGAGTCAGACTGTGGTACCACAGCTGTATAGGGCTTTGAAGGAGAAGGTGAGGGAGCAGCTTGCAAAGGCTGGGGGTGCAACGGTCCACTTCACGACAGACCTGTGGTCCACCAGAAATTCCAAGCACGCCTACCTGGTGGTGACGGCACACTGGTGGCAGGACACAGAGGCAGCACTTGGCAGTGGCAGGAGGGGACCTGAAGCAGGGTATAGGTGGGCCCTGCTTCAGGCCCAAGTTATGGACAGCTCCCACACCGTGAGGAACCTCGAGGCAGCCCTGGACACCATGGTGAGCGAGTGGGTCATGCAAGATGCGGCCTTCACCAAGGGGTGTGTGGTCACCGACAATGTGGCCAATATCCTTAAGGCAGTCTATGACGGCGGCTTCACAAGCATCCCTTGCACCACACACATCTCATGGTGAAGGACTCTCTGGGCTTGGGGGAGAAGGGGATTGGGCCAGGCACCCTTAGCTCCCTGGTTGAGCGGGGGAGGAAGCTGGCGGGCTTCTTCAACCGCAGTCTGAAGGGCAGTGAGCTGCTCCAGGAGAAGCAGGCAGAGCAAGGGTCCCCAGTGCACACCCTTGTCCAGGATGTCTCCACTCGGTGGAACTCCACCTTCCTGATGCTTGAGCAGCTTCTTGAACAGAAAGCCGCCCTGCATCAGGTGGAACTGGAGACAAAAATCGAGGCACCTCCAGGGTACAACAGGGAGGAATGGGATATTATATCCCAAACTGTCTTTCTCCTGAAACCATTCCTGGGCATCACGGAGACATTGAGCAGCTCCACTGCCACCCTCAGCCAGGTGATCCCGCTGGTGCATAGCCTCGGCAGCATCCTGGATGAGATTCTGGGGGCTGGGGTGGTGGGATCGTGGCCCTCAGGGCAGGAGAATGTGCAATGAGGCGATTGACCTTGCTCAGAAGTTGAAGGTGGGGCTGAGTGCATGCTTCGAAGATCTCCTGCACCTGGACTAATATGTACTGGCAACCATGCTGGACCACAGGATCAAGGGAAGCATGGCATGCGAGATGACAGTCTACGGCCTACGGAAGGTTATGCTGGTCAAGAAGGTCAGACAGGCAGAGCGGGTCATGAAGCGGGATGCCCCTGGGGATGGTGGTAGTGGGAGCAGCAACCCCCTCCAGCCATCTGGATCTATCCCTGCCTCCAGCCCTAGGGGAAGCAGCACCAGCAGCAGGACCCCTACTGCCAGCAGCTCCTCCTCTGTTCAGTCCACTCTGGGGACCATGTGGCCCAGCACAAAAGGGTAAGCAGCATGGCTGAGGGCAGTGGGGCAGGTGGTGCCCACCCAGAGCTACCAGAGGGAGTATGATGGTGCCTCAGCAGCAGTGGAGACCTATCTGGAGGAGGAGCCATGCATAGATCCCAGTAGCGATCCCTTGGTCTACTGGGCCGGGAAGGCCAACGTGTGGCCAGCCCTGTCCAAAGTGGCCAAGGGTATCCTGTCCTGCCCACCAACCAGTGTCCCCAGAGAGAGGGTGTTCTCCATCGCAGGGGACATATGCGTCCCGCACCGCCTGAGAGTGGGGGCCAAGTTGGTGGAGCAGTTGCTCTTTCTGAAGGTGAACTTTCCGCTGTTGGGATTCCCCGAGCTGCCCCTGGACAAGAAGTGATGGTGCAGTAGCACATGTCATCCCATGCCAGGGTCATTCTTGGGACAGGGCTCCTCCTCCACCTCCTCCTCAATCTGGGCTAGGGCTACTGCTCCTGTGCTGCTGAGGTGCTGTCCCTCCCTCCCAATGCCTGGCACCCTCCCTGCCTCTCTCTCTCTCTCTCTCTCTCTGTGTCTCTCTCTCATACTAGACGGCCTTGTCTGCCTTATCTGACTGACCTCAGAACGGAAGGGTGGAATTGGGAAACAAACTGTAAGCCTGCCAGATGGCCCATGGCTAGCTACACGATCTCGGCCCGCCTATGTGACGCTGACTGGCTCTCGCTCTTTAATTCTGCACAGTCTTTGCTAGCCTATCTGATTGCCCTGCTACCAATGTCCCAGTCTGCCTGCCCTACTGACTCTCGTGCGATGCTGCCTGTCTGCCTACCCTGCTTGCCACCAAGCTCAAAGCATGCATCAGTCCTGCCTCCTATATCAAGGTGCCTGTCTTCCCACCCAGGTTGCCTAGCTAAAAGCCTCCCCAAGCCCACCTGCCCAGCCCTACTACCTCTCATGACATGCTTCCTGCCTACCCTCCCAGGTTGCGAAACTTCAACCCTGACCCTGCCTCGGTCTGCCTGACTGCCGCTCATGCCACGCCACCTGACAGCCTGCCCAGACAACCAATATCTGCTGCTGCTAGTGGCACTGGCACTAGTTATTCGACTGCATGACAAGAGGCAGCCACTCCAGCCCCAGGACCTGCCATCAGGGTCCTGGGGCCAATTTACAGGCAGGGAGGTCTGTGGCCAAAACCCAGAAGCTGCCACCTTAGCCCTGGGACCCAGCATGATGGGTCTGGGGCCATCATTCATCGCACACTGCGCTGTCATTCCACTGCACCAAGAAGCAGCCACTCCAGCCCCGTGACCCGTCGTCAGGGTCCTGGGGCCAAGTTACAGGCTGGGAGGGCTGTGACCAAGATCCAGAACCTGCCATTCCATCTCCGGGACCCACCGTGATGAGTCTGGGGCCATCATTCATCGCACGCTGCGCTGTCATTCCACTGCACCAAGAAGCAGCCACTCCTGCCCTGGGACCCACTGTCACGGTCCTGGGGCCAAGTTACAGACTGGGAGGGCTGTGGTCAATACCTAGAAGCTGTCACTCTATCCCCGGCACCCACCGCGATAGGTCTGGGGCCATCATTCCTTGCACATTCCGATGTCGTTCCACTGCATGACAAGAAGCAGCCCCTTCTGCCCCAGGACCCACCGTTAGGGTCCCAGGGTCAAGTTACAGGCAGGGAAGGCTGTTGCCAAGATCCAGAAGCTGCCACTCTAGCCCCGGGACCCAATGTCCTGGGTCTGGGACCAACACTCCTTGCACAGGAATGTGGGGGAAGGGGGAAGTAGTGCACCATATTCCCATACCTCCAAGATACCTGCCAAGCCCCTGCAGCATGTTATCATCACACACAACACTGAACTCCTTGGGGGGTGATAGCAGGAGAGCTGCTCCTAGTTTCCTCACAAACCACCACAAATTTCTCTTTGGAAAGCAGTGGCATCTCTTGTTATTCTTCTGCTTCTTTATCCTGGGTTTTGTACTTGTTTTCCCACAAGACTCTTTGTGAGGTTGGAACCTAGGCCGAAGGCTGTTGGATCCTCACACAACTTCTTATAAACCTCTCCAGCCAGCAGGCACCTGTTCCTGCCCATCCCCCTTACCCCTGTCCCCTCATCATTCTTAGCCTGGACCCCAATGCTCCTGGATGTTAGGTGGTTGATGGCTCCCATGCATGGGGACATCAATAAAGTATGTCACGCAAGGCATGCAGATTTGCAAAGTCATGCCAATGGGTGACAATCGGGGGTCAGGGGGATTGGTAACGTGACATTATACCCATATGTTTGTGTCTGTCACATTTATATAGTATGTGGGTATTTAGTTAGGTGAATACTACTAGGTGTGGGTGGGGAGTTTTACTAGCCACACTGTCTCCCCTCATTCTCTAGAACTCCTCCCATATGCCGTCATTCTGCTCACGGAGATGCCCCTCCCAGGCCTTGGCCTATATGCTATCCATGACAAGGGTTCTGTACCCCAGGTTGCTGCTAAGCTCAAAGCCTGCCTCAGCCTGCCTTCCTGCCTCTCATGCCAAGGTTCCTTTCTGCCCGCCCAGGTTGTTGCCAAGAGAGAGAGAGAGAATCCACCCACTGCTTGAAGGAGAGACAGACATTGTCCCACCCATGCTGCTGTCTGTCACCTGCACCATATGGCCAGAGAGAGAGAGAGAGAGATAGGCTCCCTGCTGGAATGAGAGATGTGGGTGAAGGGGGAGAGGTGCATCCAGATCAAGCTGGAGAAACAGCAAGAGATCTCACCTCTGGTCATCCTCAATGCCCACATTGAACGAACTGCAAACACACCAGAATGGGCTGGTGATAACACACAACATATTATATGTGCCTGCCTGTGTGCCTTCCTGTACCTGCTGCTACTACCTGTCACATGATTTATTAATGATTGAATTAAGTATGCCCAAACCAAGCACTAATTCTAGGGACATCATTCAGCACCCATAGGCTGTCATTCCACTGTACCTGAGTCAGTCATACACGCCCATCACAGGAACCATCAGGAGATTCTGGGACTATCATTCCGATCACTGGGGGCTGTATTCCATTCCACTGCATCCAGAAGGCAGAAGCCTGTTGCCCACATGCCAGCCTGCCCCACCACCAACAGCCTACTCCTCCACACCCAACCGTGGATGCCCACTGAAGCTGCTCGATGATATAAAATACCCCTCCTACCACCCGCTACCGGCACCTGCTCCCCACTGCCAAGGAGCCAGTTCGCTTTGTCTCTGTCACACCCACCCACACAAACACAAGTCCAGCACCTCCTAGGGTGCCATCTGCAAGTTGAGACCCTGTGACTGGCACATCTTTGGGTTAATAATAGCTATGCTACATGAGGTGGCAGGTGCTGCTGGAAGGGATCGACAAGCTGTATGAGATTCTGTCACCTGCCTGCCAGAACTTCAGCACAAAGGGATAAAAAAAAAATTGGACAGGTCAAACAAAGCTCGTAACAAGAAATACTTTACAACTACTTTTATTATAACTATTTTAATAACATCAACAATAACAAAGCAACAACAACAACATAAAATAAAATAAAAGCAAACATGGAAATGAAACTTAATAATAAACCTAAGAGTCTGTGACTCTGCTGCCACCGGGTCTATCCCCTGGAAATTGGGAAAAGGGCAGGAGAGGTAGGGGCACTGAACAGGGTTGAGGGCCTTCAATCTCGTGTGCTCTCAACACACCATTTAGCATGGCGTGATCCAAGCCCTCTTGCATCACCCTATGCCACCTGGAGAGCGCCTGGTGGTAAAGCTGCATGCAGCGGGGCTCGGCGGAGACATACTGGGTGCATGCCTCCATCTTCTGCCGCTCCACATGGACCGCCTGCCGCTCATCGACAAGGCCCTTCTCCAGGTTGGCAGAGGCCAGATGGACCGCCTCAACATGGACCAGGGTGCACCACTGCATCCTGTCCCGAAAGGCCTAGACCTCTGCATCCTCCAGGGACTCAGGGGGCTCCACGTCAGGGCTGGAGGGGGGAGGGCTTGTAAGTCTCCCTTTTCGGGTTGCCTTCCCCCCCTTCTTCAGGCGCTGAGGCTCCACAGGCGCCACTCCAGACTCCTCCTTGCCTGCCCGCCTCACTTTCATATCATTCCACCACTCGATATGATTGATGAGCCTCGACATGGTCCTCTCCCTCTGCTGGCGGACAACTTTATTGCAGATCTAAAAAGAGCAGAAAAATATAGGAACATAAGAAGTGTCATACTGTGTCAGACCAATGGTCTGTCAAGCCCTGCCTGCATTCTGTCTCCACAAGTGGGTGGACTGGGTGGCCATCCAATCTCTCTCTGCAGGGGACTTCTATTCCTAACAGGTCATAGGGCAATTCATTCCTAGTTGTTCCAGCACCCCGTGCCATACCTTGCATGTGGCGGTTCTGTCGCCCTTGTGATAGAACCTCCAAACATCCGACGACTGGCGCCAAATGTCTGGGGGTGTCACTGGTGATCTCTGCCTTGGTGTCTGGTGAGTCCTCCGCCTTGGCATTGTCCTGGCAGCAGCAGCAGGGCTGTGGCCGGAATCCGATTCCTCTCTGAAATGGGAACACATAAGAACACCAAATAAATATCATGCATTTATGATGATGCCTCTAGTCCACCCTCCTTGGGGTGTCGCTAGTAGGGATTGCAACTAGATATTTCATGCAAATCCTGTCCTCCTGGGAGTGCTAGCAGATGCTAGGTATTGCAACTAGGAAGGCCTTGGCTGGCATGTGCTAACCCTGCCCTCCTTGTGGTGCTTGGGATTGCAACTAGGAAGGCCCTGGTTGGCATGTGCAAATCCTGCCCTCCTTGGGGTGCTAGGGATGGCGACGGGAGATGGAACCCTGGCTGGAGGAAAGAGCCTGCCCTTAGTTGGGGGTTTGTAGGGAATGGGATGGCTGGAGAGTGGAGACCCTTGCTAGCCTGGCACATGTTTGGGTGGGGGTGCTGCTCGTGCCAAAGCTCCCCACACTACCATCTCTCTCTGTTGCAGACATCCGCTGCCACCCGCTGATGCTCACTGTTTGTGCCTGACTGATGCCCACCACCCACACACTCACCCGCATGCCAGTGAGCTCTCTCCAACGGATAGAGCCTTTCTTGTCCTCAAAGTAAAAAAAAAGTTTACAAACCTGGCAGCAACTCCAGAGCCCGCTGCTTCCTCCTCATCCGAGGAGTAAGACACCAGTGGTGCCACGGGAGGTGTAGTAGTCGGGGCAGCGGCCTCGAACGCTACCTCTTCCTCCTCCTCCTCGAGCGGCAAGTTGGCTCCCAGCCAGGGAATCAGCACCACAGCCGGAGCCTTCCTAATTTTTTTAAAAAAAATTTTTTTAAACACTCATACCCAAAGTCACCCACAACACACACCAACCACCCAAATACACAGCACAGCCAAACAACACAATCACATGCCAAAACACACAAACCAAGCAGCCACCGAGTCAAACACACACTCATTCGCCACACAGCTCCACACGCACTTGAACTTCCGGTTTCCGGTGAGCTTTCCGGCTCTCGCGTAATTTTTACGGCTGAATGGCTGAACAGTCAAACCTAACAGCTGAACCGAACGGGCAAACCAGACGAACCACCCGAACGGCTGAACCCAAATGCATGAACTGAACGCGGCCGAACCGAACAGCCGAACCTGAACTGCGGTCTGTTCGTCCATCCCTAGGGCTGCAGAGATAATAACCCCATGATATTTATAATGATTGACCTGCTCAAACTGTTTCCACCCAAGAACCACTTATGCTGCGACTGACTATTGCTAATCACCAGGACTTTTGTCTTGGAGTAATTAATCGTCAAATGCTCATTCTTGCAGTATACACTAAAGGCCTCATCACTCTACGGGATCTGGGAGGGGGCGGTGCCAAGTGGTGTAACATGCGGCCGCTTGGTCCTGCCCCTCTGTGCTCTGACGGGCAGGTGCAGCAGCCTATGAGGCCACTGTGCCTGATCCCGTACCGTGGTTTGGGGCATGTTTCCAAAATGGGGCAATGTAACCGACATTTCTTTTGCCCCTTTCCTTATCGTGGGCAATCTAACCACAGTTATGGCCCTGAGGCTGGCCTCAGAGCCAGAACCATGGTTAGCTTTGACCCCCCACCAGAGAGTCACTGTGGTGAACATCTGGTGGGGGGGTCAAACAGATGTTCACGTGATTAAAGCCACCACACTGATCCACTGTGATTCAGTGTGGTTCACTGTGATCACGTAATGTCTGAAATTACCCAAGGTCAAGATGTCATTTCACAAGGCAATCAGGACATCAAAAGACTACCATCAAGGTTGTCGTCCCCGATGGACGGCGACAAAAGGGCGCTGGCCGTTTTGTGGCCATTGTGACGCCAGTGCGAGGACAGCGAGGAGCCACCCCCCTGACGATGCCTACACCACACAGCCTCTTCTGACCATCACCGCCGGACATCACGCAAACGCTCCCGTGCCACCCTCAGGCCAGGTTACCCACTCTGCTGCCCGGACTGTTGCCACCTAGGATGCCTCCCCATACCTCCCTCGCCTCCTCGCCCTCTATTTCCTCCCTCCTTCCGGCCCTGCTGATGGCTCCCCTCCTTCTCCCCCTCCCTCCTCCAATGGACTTTCTCCAACCAACCTACCCCTTATTCTCTCCCATGCCCATTCCCCCTCCTCACCCTCATCCCCCGTTGCCCATTTGCTGTAGACCCCCCCACCTCCCCTCATCCAAACCTTCCACACCCAGATACTCCACAGCCCATTGTGGCTGGTGTGAGACCAGCACGAGACCCAACCCCTGCAAACCCGGCCGCTGCACATCCCCAAATCTCATCCACATCTCATGTTTTCCCTGAAACCAATTACCTTTCTCCAGTTCCCTTTGGAACTGCTGCTCTTCCGTGACTAAAGCCCCCTTCATCCATGATCTTTTCCTCTCTTGCCCCTTTCAACTCCTTGCTCTTACTGAAACCTGGATCTCACCCTCCAACTCTATTACCCCAGCCACTCTATGCTCTGGGGGCCTTTAGTTCTCTCACCGATCCCACCCTGAGGGCCAGGGGGTGGTGTAGGTTTCCTCCTTGCCAATCCCTGTCAATTCCAAACCCTTTCCCCTCCTCCCTCCCTTCAGACCCCTTTCCCCTCCTCCCTCCCTTCCTTTGAGGCCCATTCTGTGCATTTATACTCCCCCCTACACCTTCGTGTTGCTGTCATCTACCACCCCCCAGGTTCCCTCTCCTCTTTTCTCCCAGACTTTGAATCCTGGCTCACCTTCTTCCTCTCTGATGACACCCCCGCTCTCATTCTTGGTGATTTCAACATTCATGTCAACACACCTTCCACGGCCTCTATCTCCCGCTTTCTCTCCCTGACCTCCTCTTTTGATCTCCAACTCTGGACCGATTGCCCCACCCATACTGATGGCCACTCCCTCGACCTCATCTTCTCTCGAAATTACTCTCTTGCTGACCTCTCCTTTGAGCCCTGCCATAATTCTGATCACTTCCTCACCTCCTTCAGCCTCTCCCATCAACCCCCCTCCTCCTCGCCCTCTCCGTGCCCCTTCCGCAATAAGCAGGCCATTACCCCCATGGAGTTTGCCTCCTCTCTATCCCCCCTCCTCCCCCCTGTTTTCTCCTTCTCCTCCCCTGACTCAGCCATCTCTGCTCT
>QEPC01000755.1:505140-518295 GCA_003113815.1 Sphenodon punctatus | reverse complement strand
CCTCTCTTCCCGCCCCTTCCTGCCCCCAAACCCCCACCCATGGCTCACCCCTAACATCCGCTACCTCAAATCCTGCACCCAGGCTGCCGAACACCTCTGGCGCAAATCCCGCTCCCTCCCTGACTTCCTCCACTACAAATTCTCCCTCTCCTGGGCTATCTCTCTAGTTAGACAACACTATTATGCCACCAGGATCTAATCTTTCTCTCGCGACCCTCGCCACGTCCTCTCTACTTTCGACTCCCTTCTTAAACCCCCCTGCCCTCCTCCGCCCTCTTCCCTTGCTGCTCAGGATCTTGCATTATTCCTCACCTCAAAAATTCACAAGATCCATTGGGACATTGCCTCCCACCCACCTCCTCCTCCAGCTCCCGAAACTCCCCCTCCCCCCTCTCTCCTCACATCCTTCCCTCCTGCCTCTCTTGAGGAAATCTCCACTCTGCTCTCTTCATCCAACCCCTCCACCTGCCCCCTTGACCCAATCCCCACCCGCCTCCTGACCTCTATTGCTCCACTGTCACCCCCCCCACTTCTACATGTCATCAATCTCTCCCTTTCGACAGGGTCCTTCCCCTCTGCCTTCAAGCATGCCCCTGTCTCCCCCATCCTCAAAAAGCCCACCCTGGACGCATATGGCCCCTCTAGTTTCCAGTCAGTCTACTTCCTTCCCTTTGCCTCAAAGCTTCTGGAACGTGTTGTCTACTCCCACTGCCTGGACCTCCTCTCTGCCAACTCCTCCCTGTACCCTCTCCAATCTGGCTTCCGCCCCCTCCACTCTACTGAAACTGCCTGGCTAAGATCACCAATGATCTACTTGTCACTAAATCTAAGTGCCTCTACTCCATTCTTGTCCTCCTTGACCTTTCTTCAGTCTTTGACACTGTCGACCACTTGCTTCTATTGGACTCGTTTTACTCTATGGGCTTCTGTGGCTCTGTCCTTGACTGGTTCTCCTCGTACTTCCCTGACCGCTCCTTTAAATTCTTGCTCTCCAAGTCAAACTCCTCCTCCCTCCGCCTTTTCGTTGGGGTCCCCCAAGGCTCTGTCCTTGGTCCTCTCCTCTTCTCTATTTACACCCTGTCCCTTGGCAAAATGATTGCCTCCCACAGATTTCAGTATCATCTCCACGCTGATGACACCCAACTCTATCTTTCTACCCCCTTTCTTTCCTCTTCTGTAAACTCATGCCTCATCAACTGCCTCTCTGATATCTCCGCCTGGATGTCCCAACGTCAACAGGTGAGCCCTTTGTCACAACAGGTGAGCCCTTCTCCTTAATGACTCCATTCTTTATTCAGAGATCTCTCCCTTCTAGTCTTTTTCTCAACCTTAGGCTGGTATTTTTCCATGAGCGGTCCCTTGTTGCTACGAGCTAGGGTGGCTGGGCCCAATCCTTTCTTTCCAAGCTTTTCACATGCCCCCCTCCTCGCTTTTGCTTGTGCACCTCGTATGGGGAGACTTCTTTATCAAGCCTTTATCCCCATGCTCTCTGGCCTCTGTTTGCCTCTGGGGGCTGCCATTTCAGACCCCTTTGGCCTAGGTTTGCGGCCCTGGGTTATACAGCAAAAAAGGGGGTATCCATCTTTGGGGGGCTTGAGGCCCTCTATAACACAGGAGACAGCAAGGCAGAGTTATTGTGAAGATGAGAGGATATGATTTGGAAAAGCACTAGTGTGACCATGCTGAAATAGTCTATTTCCTTGTTCAGGAGGCAAACTGGGTGAATGCTGCAGGTTCCCAGTGTAGCAGCAGAAGGTGCTGGTGTCCCCACAGCCCCCATATAGCTCTGTAGGTGATGGACAAGCAGATTACTCAGACAAGGTCTGAGGAGTTTGTCATCTACTTCGCAGACAAGATCGCTCGGATTCAGAGTGATTTTGATGCTGGATTAGGGGCAGTAGAGGGAGAGCGCGAGGTGATGGAGCTTTGTGGAGGGAGTTTCAGGAAGTGATGCTGGCCGATGTGGTGGATGTCCTGGGGTCTGTGAGGGCCACTTGTTGTGAACTTGATCCATGCCTGTTCTGGTTGGTGAAAGCCTCCAGGGAGACGTTGGGGAAGGTGCTGGTGAGGGTAGTGAATGCATCCTTGCAGCAGGGGAGGTTGTCACCTAGCCTCAAGGAGGCTGTGGTGCGCCCCCTGATGAGGAAACCATCCTTGGACGTGGACGCACTCACCAGTTACCGACCTGTCTCTAACCTTCCCTTTTTAGGGAAGGTTATTAAATGGGTAGTGGCGCTCCAGCTCCAGGTACATCTAGATAGCATCGGTTTCCTGGACCCGTTTCAATCTGGGTTCCGTCCAGGCTATGGCACTGAGATGGCCTTGGTGGCCTTGGTCGATGACCTCCGCCGGGAGTTGGATGGAGGATGTTCAGCTGCGTGACCTGGGAGGTCTGGACGGGATGGTTCTTGAATGGTTCTGCTCATTCCTCTTGAGGAGAAGCAAGCGGGTGGTGTTGGGGGAGGAGACATCTTGCCCCCGTGCTTTATCATGCGGCATTCCGCAGGGTTATATTCTGTCTCCATTGTTATTTAATGTATATATGCAGCCCTTGGAGGAGGTTGTGAGAGGGTTCGGGGTGCAATGTCACCATCATGCTGATGATACTCAGCTGTACCTCTCTTTTTCAACTGACCTAGACCATGCTGTCTCGGTGCTGTCCCAGTGTTTGGAGGCCATGGCGGAATGGATGTGGCAGAGCAGACTGAAGCTCAACCCCGATAAGACAGAGGTGATGCTGGTGCGGAGGCTGTGTCCGTACGTCTGCGATCCGGATCTGACCGCTCTCATCCATTCCTTCGTCACCTCAAGGCTGGACTACTGCAATGCGCTCTATGTGGGGCTTCCCTTGTGCCTGGTTTGGAGGCTGCTACTAGTGCAGAATGCGGCAGCATGTCTCCTTATGGGGACGGGTCGCCGCGAGTACATTACACCCGTGCTCCGGGCTCTGCACTGGTTTCCAATAGTGTGCCAAGCCAGGTTCAAGGTTTTGATCTTGATCTATAAAGCCCTTCACAGTCTGGGCCCCTCATACCTCAGGGACTGCCTCACCCTCCGTGCCCCAGAATGGCTCCTTCAGTCTGTTGGGGGAGCCTTCTTGGAGGTCTTCCACGTTAAGCAGGGGGCCACAATGGAGAGGGCATTCTCGGTGGCCTTGCTGCACCTTTGGAACTTCCTTCCAGAGGAAGCCCACCTGGCCCCAAGTCTGTTGACATTCCGACAAAGTTGTAAAACCTGGCTGTTTTCCCAGGCCTTTGTGGAGGGTTTATTTACCAATAAATAAGGTAGGTGAGGGTTTTAGCACCCCCACCTTATTTATTGTTTTAACTGAGGTCCTGGGCCCTGTTTGAATATATAATTGTTATTATTGATTGTTTAAAATTGTTTTTATGTATTATATATTTATTGTTGGAAGCCACCCCGAGCTGTTTGCAGGAGGGGTGGGGTAGAAATCTATGAAATAAATAAATAAATAAATAAATAAAAAGGTCTCACTCCATTGGTGGATCAGAGAGCAGCACACAGCCAATGTCAGAGCTGTCATGTGCACCTCAGCCCTACCCTGGGACTCGCTGTATCCTATGATTTGCCATGGCCTGACTGAACATGGGACAGGAATCATCAAAACAGCATGCTCCAGAAAGTGTTTTAGATCCTTTTCTGTAGTGACATGACTAATGTCTGTCACATGTGGCTTAGTGTTTCTCTAATGCTAATTGCTTTCGAATTTTATGATCAGTGACCAGTAACGTTAATGTAACTTTGTGGTGCACAGGAATCAGAATGAAATAAAAACAGGACCACCTTCTCTTTGCAGAAGGTGAGATACATTTCAACATCAACATCTCTGAAAACCTGAACAAAAAAATATTGGCCCAAACTAGCAGGGAGAAGCTTTTTAATTGACACTCTATGCCACGTCAATCCACATAAGAATCTTATTCAGCTTGCACCGAGGGTTTCTCTCAGATCAACCAAAAGCTATTTCCAAATTCATGTCATTCTCAATGGAAATGTATAAATGGTACCCAAGAAGAGTAATTAAATAAAATAATACAGTCCATGTGTGTTTCATATGTCTGTAAGTGCTGCTGTGTATAAGTAAAGGATTACGTTGTTGACTCTTCATCTCTTGCTAGCTTCCTCTTCAAAGAACAATTGGGAAGTTAAAATGTACAAACACCGTAACCGTAGTCTGCATTTCGAAGCTTTTCTAGAAGAAGATCAAAGACAAGGGAGCATAAAAGAGCTAGATAAGTCTTAAAACTATGTGGCTTGCACTAAAGGCATGAGAATTGACAAGTCTGCTTGTAGTAGAAATACCTTTAACAACAACCGTCGCATCCATGGAAACAAGGCTGCAGGTCTAGTTTGAATCTAGGGATTGAAAGCTGACAGCAGATGTTCAAGGTGCTACAAGTATATTTAGAAGTTGTAAATCACAATCCTCATAAATCACATTTTTTATTTTCTTTTTAAAGACTGGATACAGTCTGCAAATTTGAGGACAAATCAGGGAAATTCTTTATTAAATATTAACATTTGAGGTGATAATGTGCAAGCCACAAACCATTAAAGAGAAAGACTCTTGCTGGTTTTAGACAAATAGAAAAAAATAGACTCTTAAAAGCGATTACCTTATAAACAAAACATGAGCTTGTACAGCACTGCCCCTGCATAGACATCTGTCACTTAACAGATGTCACCCTAATAACTCCCCCTAAACAACTCTTCCCTCTAATCAGCAAGAACAAAAGATCTGCTTTGATGGATTTGCGGGGTGATGTCTGGGTAAAAGACTCCAGTGCCTGAGCTCTGACTGTTCTACATAATCACTCTTTAGCTACAGCATGATCTTCCCTAAACATTTGTGGGGGTTTGGGGTTTTTTGTTTTGTTTTAAAGAAAATGGAACATAATGACGTTAGGAGATCACGCTCAACCACAGTGAACCACACTCAATCCCGCGGCGGGGCCAATGAGCCCGGAACGTCTGTTCAGCACGCGCCAGATGTTCACCATGCCCAATACCCACATGGGGTCAATTTCAACCACGCTTCCCGGGCTAGCGGGGGGAATATCGTGGGAAGCGTGGTCAAACAGATCCCCACCGGGAACCAACAAAAAGTAACATCTGGACGCCAATCCCCGGGCGAAACCAAAGGAAACGAGCCCCAGTCATGGACAATGCATGCAGCATCGCTGCCGGGCAGCCAGCAACAACACAGCCACCGGAGGGAGATTTAAAGGGAAATCAGCCGCAGGCACGCGTGGCGGGATGGAGCGAGGAGGGAGGCGGAAGAGAGCGGTGGGTGACAGAGTGACGGTGGAGGAGGAGGAGGTGGCAGGGGCAGCGGTGGAGGTGGAGGGAGCACAGGCAGGGGAGGAGGGGGACACGGGAGTCGCACTGACCCTGCAGGCGGCCCGGGAACAACACCCCCAGCAGCAGGCGCCATGCGATGCCCCGGGGACAGCAGCCGCAATGAGGCCGGAGGAGGCACCCAGGAAATGGGTAAGGGCAATGGAGGGGAGGAGTCAGGGGGCGCGGGGGCACCCCGGGGGGGCGGGGCATGACCGGGCGACCAGGAGGGAGGCGGGGGGCAGGGAATCCCCAGCCTGCACTTAACCCAACACGCCCCTCTGACTGTCCCCACAGACACGGAAAAAGGCCCGGGCGGATGAGCCCCCGGAGGACACCGGACCTGTGCGGGCGGAGGCAGCGCCGGCAGAGGAGGAGGAGGTGGAGGAGGAGGAGGAAGACCGGCTGTGGGGATGCCGGAGGAAGGCCTACCACCGAGGGGGCCAGTTGGGCCTCCAGGAGGCCAGGGACTTCATCCGCATATGGGGGACCCTGGAGTACCAGCTGGAGCTCACCATCAACCAGCGCAATGAGCATGTCTACCAGGACATAGTGCGGGACATGGAGGCGGCGGGGCATCAGTGCACAGCGGCACAGTGCCGCTCCGAGGCCAAGGAACTCAAGAGGGGGTACAAGGCCATCCGGGATAACAATAGGTGCTCCGGACACGGGGCCCAGACCTCCCCCTTCTATGAGGCCCTGGACCGCATCCTATATATGAAGGGCTCCATAGTTGCCCCATGGCTCGTGAGCAGCGCAGTGGTCCAGGGCAGGGAAAGGGCCGAGGTAACCCCTCCCCTCGCCTCCCGCCCGGTAGACACGAGCTCTGGGGCGCCGGACCCCCAGGAGGAGCGCCCAGCGGCCACTGGCACTGGCAGGGCCCCCCCCCGGCAGCAGCCCCGAGAGCACCCAACCCCGGGTCAGCCCAGCCTAGTCCGAGGCCGACACCCTCCCCACCCTCCCCGCAGGACAGGGAACACCCCGGGAATGTCCCGAGGAGATGGAGCCACCAGCTGCTGAAGAGCCCAGCCAGCAGGTGCAGGATTCAGGTGAGGCAGCTGGGGCGGGATGGAGGGCACCCAGGGGTGCAGGTAGGGGGTCACCGGGTGGGTGGAGGGGATGGGGGGGCCAGGGTCATGGGGTGGGGAGGGCCAGGGAGGGATGCCCGGGGGCCCGAGCTGCCCCTGCCCCATCATGGGCAGGGGTCAGGGGCAGGCTCACACTCACCCTCTCGCTCCCACAGGGCAACCCCGCCAGCCGGCATCCCCAGGGCCTATGGCCCCAGCGCAACACATGCGGGAGCACCGGGCACGGGTCCGCAGGAGGAGGGAAGAACAGGCACAGGAGATCATGCAGAATGCCATGGAACAGGGGGAGAGGATGATCGAGGCTGTGGCCCACATGGAGGCGACCATCGAGCGGTCCCTGGAACGGGCCGAGGCGAGGGATCGGAGGCTCCAGGCTGAGGTGTGCCTGGAGAGTCGCCGGGAGTGCAGGGACCACAGCAGGCGGGAGGAGCTGCTCGGGGGCCTGAGGCAGGACATTCAAGGCATGGTGCGGGAGCACGCCCTCAAGATGGACAGGTCCCACGACATCGGGACCTCCCTGCTCCTGCACGCCGGCACCATGTGCGCCTATGTGATGGCAGGTGCACCCCGGGCACCCTGCCTGCCCAGGTCCCAGTGCCGGGACCCTCAGCAGCCCCGCCCCCTGCCCAGGTGCCGCAGCTGCCACCACCCCCACAGGGGCCGCGTATCCACCTCCCGGTGCCCCCGGAGCTCCGGAGGGTGCAGCCCCCCTGGGGGCCACCCAGGGCCCCAGCCACCCTCTCCCCACCACTGCCCGCCCCCCTGCCAGACCAGGAGGTGGCTCAGGACACTGCAGGGCACATGGACAGCGGGGGGTGGAGAGCTCCCAGAGCTCTGTGAGCCCCAGCGGGCACCCACGGGGATGCCCCAGGAAGCGAGGGGGGATGGGGGGAAGGGGGGAGGGGGAGGGTGACATGATGGGGGGCACTGTAGGGGACAGGGCAANGCGGCGGGGCCAATGTGCCCGGAACGTCTGTTCAGCACGCGCCAGATGTTCACCATGCCCAATACCCACATGGGGTCAATTTCAACCACGCTTCCCGGGCTAGCGGGGGGAATATCGTGGGAAGCGTGGTCAAACAGATCCCCACCGGGAACCAACAAAAAGTAACATCTGGACGCCAATCCCCGGGCGAAACCAAAGGAAACGAGCCCCAGTCATGGACAATGCATGCAGCATCGCTGCCGGGCAGCCAGCAACAACACAGCCACCGGAGGGAGATTTAAAGGGAAATCAGCCGCAGGCACGCGTGGCGGGATGGAGCGAGGAGGGAGGCGGAAGAGAGCGGTGGGTGACAGAGTGACGGTGGAGGAGGAGGAGGTGGCAGGGGCAGCGGTGGAGGTGGAGGGAGCACAGGCAGGGGAGGAGGGGGACACGGGAGTCGCACTGACCCTGCAGGCGGCCCGGGAACAACACCCCCAGCAGCAGGCGCCATGCGATGCCCCGGGGACAGCAGCCGCAATGAGGCCGGAGGAGGCACCCAGGAAATGGGTAAGGGCAATGGAGGGGAGGAGTCAGGGGGCGCGGGGGCACCCCGGGGGGGCGGGGCATGACCGGGCGACCAGGAGGGAGGCGGGGGGCAGGGAATCCCCAGCCTGCACTTAACCCAACACGCCCCTCTGACTGTCCCCACAGACACGGAAAAAGGCCCGGGCGGATGAGCCCCCGGAGGACACCGGACCTGTGCGGGCGGAGGCAGCGCCGGCAGAGGAGGAGGAGGTGGAGGAGGAGGAGGAAGACCAGCTGTGGGGATGCCGGAGGAAGGCCTACCACCGAGGGGGCCAGTTGGGCCTCCAGGAGGCCAGGGACTTCATCCGCATATGGGGGACCCTGGAGTACCAGCTGGAGCTCACCATCAACCAGCGCAATGAGCATGTCTACCAGGACATAGTGCGGGACATGGAGGCGGCGGGGCATCAGTGCACAGCGGCACAGTGCCGCTCCGAGGCCAAGGAACTCAAGAGGGGGTACAAGGCCATCCGGGATAACAATAGGTGCTCCGGACACGGGGCCCAGACCTCCCCCTTCTATGAGGCCCTGGACCGCATCCTATATATGAAGGGCTCCATAGTTGCCCCATGGCTCGTGAGCAGCGCAGTGGTCCAGGGCAGGGAAAGGGCCGAGGTAACCCCTCCCCTCGCCTCCCGCCCGGTAGACACGAGCTCTGGGGCGCCGGACCCCCAGGAGGAGCGCCCAGCGGCCACTGGCACTGGCAGGGCCCCCCCCCGGCAGCAGCCCCGAGAGCACCCAACCCCGGGTCAGCCCAGCCTAGTCCGAGGCCGACACCCTCACCACCCTCAGCCAGTGGTCCCTGGGGGAGCACTCCCTCATTGAGGGGCCAGCCTCCGAGGGATCCGAGACTGACATCGAGGGTAAGCACCCGACCCTGAGGGGGGGGACCATGACCAGGGGGGCATGGGCCAGGGGTGTGTGTGGAGGGAGCAGGGGCCACCCCAGCCCATGCCCCAGCTCCCCTCAGCCAAGGTGGGAGGGGGCCTGGTCCCAGGTCCCCCAAACGCCCACGCAACACCCACACTCCCTCCCTACCTTGCCCGCAGGACAGGGAACACCCCGGGAATGTCCCGAGGAGATGGAGCCACCAGCTGCTGAAGAGCCCAGCCAGCAGGTGCAGGATTCAGGTGAGGCAGCTGGGGCGGGATGGAGGGCACCCAGGGGTGCAGGTAGGGGGTCACCGGGTGGGTGGAGGGGATGGGGGGGCCAGGGTCATGGGGTGGGGAGGGCCAGGGAGGGATGCCCGGGGGCCCGAGCTGCCCCTGCCCCATCATGGGCAGGGGTCAGGGGCAGGCTCACACTCACCCTCTCGCTCCCACAGGGCAACCCCGCCAGCCGGCATCCCCAGGGCCTATGGCCCCAGCGCAACACATGCGGGAGCACCGGGCACGGGTCCGCAGGAGGAGGGAAGAACAGGCACAGGAGATCATGCAGAATGCCATGGAACAGGGGGAGAGGATGATCGAGGCTGTGGCCCACATGGAGGCGACCATCGAGCGGTCCCTGGAACGGGCCGAGGCGAGGGATCGGAGGCTCCAGGCTGAGGTGTGCCTGGAGAGTCGCCGGGAGTGCAGGGACCACAGCAGGCGGGAGGAGCTGCTCGGGGGCCTGAGGCAGGACATTCAAGGCATGGTGCGGGAGCACGCCCTCAAGATGGACAGGTCCCACGACATCGGGACCTCCCTGCTCCTGCACGCCGGCACCATGTGCGCCTATGTGATGGCAGGTGCACCCCGGGCACCCTGCCTGCCCAGGTCCCAGTGCCGGGACCCTCAGCAGCCCCGCCCCCTGCCCAGGTGCCGCAGCTGCCACCACCCCCACAGGGGCCGCGTATCCACCTCCCGGTGCCCCCGGAGCTCCGGAGGGTGCAGCCCCCCTGGGGGCCACCCAGGGCCCCAGCCACCCTCTCCCCACCACTGCCCGCCCCCCTGCCAGACCAGGAGGTGGCTCAGGACACTGCAGGGCACATGGACAGCGGGGGGTGGAGAGCTCCCAGAGCTCTGTGAGCCCCAGCGGGCACCCACGGGGATGCCCCAGGAAGCGAGGGGGGATGGGGGGAAGGGGGGAGGGGGAGGGTGACATGATGGGGGGCACTGTAGGGGACAGGGCAATGCATGGGTGCAGGACTGGGTGATTGTGTGCACATGGGGGCAATAAAGGCAGTTGTCAGTAGGGCGGCTCATGGTCCCATTTGTGGGGGACCCAGGTGGGGGTCCAGTGTGCAGGGGCATGGCCACGGATCAGCAGGTGTGGCCCCCGGTGGGGGGGGCATCTGTCACACCTGGGCTCCCCAGGTGATATGGCTCGCCAGGGCAGTCCGGATCCATTTGGCGTAACGGTACTCCCTGGGGTTCTCTGCATTCACATAGAGGGGCACGGGACCGGGGGGCTGGTGGGGCTCGGGGTAGTCCAGGGCCGCCCCCTTGATTTCACAGATATTGTGCAGCATGCAGCAGGCACCGATCACCAGGCCTGAGGTCGAGACGGTGTAATCCAGGCGGCCAGCTACACTCCTCCAGTGCTGCTTGAGGGCCCCGAAGGCACACGCCACCACAGTCCGGCTGGAACACAGGCGGGTATTGAATAGGACCTCCTCATGGGTGCTCGGTACAGGGTACACCATCAACCAGCGGGTGAGGGGGTAGGAGGTGTCCCCCAGGATACAGGGGGGCATCGGGACCCCCTCAATCCACCTCATACCCATGTCCGCGAAGTCCCCCCAGAACATCCGGGCATAGAAGGGGGAGGTGGTCATGATCCTGTCATCATGACTGCAGCCAGAGTTGCCAATGTAAATGTCTGTGAACCAGTCCCAGTGGTCCACCATCCCCTTCAGGTGCAGGGAGTAGTAACCATGTTGGTTCATGTACTCCAGGGCCTCCCTGGCGGCCGAGCGGAGGATCTCGTTGTGGGTGCCGTCCACGGCTCCCATGCAGTTGGGGAAGCCTCCGGCCAAGAAACCCACCATCAAAGCCCCCTGGTCCAATAGCTGGATCATTCTGTCCAGGAGCACACCCTCCACTGCCTCACACACATCCTGCACAATGCAGGCGACAGTGCTGACCACCCCCCGAAGTGCTGGGACACCGACCATCAAGAGTCGGGGGTAGCGAGGGCCCAGACCCCTATGGCCACCCGCTGGACCATGGGGATGGGGTCGCACATGGAGGTGTGCTCCTGCTCCAGCCATGGTGTGAGGAGCTCTGCTAGGTGGAGCAGGGTGGTCTTGCTCATTCGGAAGTGGGCCCTCCAGTCTTGCTCTTCCCAGTGGGCCATCGCCCTCACCCACCATGCCTGTGAGCGCTCCGCGACCCATAGGGATCTGGCTATGGGCATAGCAAGCAGGGCTGTCCTGCGCAGGGTCTCCCTTGCCAAGAGGAGGTGCCTGGCAGCACAACGGAGCAGGGCGGGCCGGGTCCGGCCCCGGCTCACAGCCTGCCAATCCGCCCCAGAGACACGCAACGCCCTGAGTCACGTCCGGGCCCTCCAGCATCCGTGTTGGGCCCAGAGGCCCCATGCTGCTGCCTGGGCCAGGGCAACCCGCACCCGGGCAGCCAGTTGCACCTCTGCGGTCTGGAGGCACAGCTGCTCGGTGTGGTCGCAGAACCATTCGGCTGTGAGCATAAGGAACATCCAATAGGCCCCTGCCCTGTTGTGCTCCATGGTGGTGGGGCCCACTGGGGGGGGGCGGCACTTTTATACAGTGCCTGTGAAGTCAGGGCTGTCTGGGGGGTGGGCCCCTGCCCGGCCATGGGCCTCCCCGGGGGGGGCGGGGCATGGGTGCGTGCAATTGGGTGCACCGGCAGACGGGCCACCTGGCCTCATTCCTGCATGGGTGCACGGTTCTGTGCGCTCCCAGGACAGCTGCATTCCATCAGCCCTCTCCACCACCAGCCCAGCCCCCCTCCCCCCACTGTTTGCTGCAGGATGGCCTTGAAGGTGCGATTAGCCGGACAGGGAGATCGCTGTTGTGTTCTGCAGCTGGGCCGGGTCTGTGCCCCACGCCTCGCTCTGCTGTGCTACAATGTTGCAGTTCACAGCCGCCTTCCCTGTACTCGGGACCCCTCGGTGCCCCTCCCTGCCCTGGAGGGTGTTTTTGCCACCGGGGCTCTGTGTTATTCTACCTGTGGTGCTGGACCATGGCTGCCTGCCCATCCACGGGGCTCCCGCTCCCCTGCCCCCTGGGGCCCCCCATATCTGGACCTTCCATGAGACCATGTTGCTGTGTGACCTGTGGCATACCCCAGCCGTGCAGCTGCTTCTAGGCACCCCGGGCAGCCATGTGGCCGCCTATGAGAGCATAAGCTCTGGTCTCCATTACTTCAGCTATGAGGCGAGTGCTCGAGATTGCCGGCTGCATACGGAGGCCCTGGGGCTGGTTCGGTTCCCTGAGGGGCGCATCCCTGACCAGTGGTGCTCCCATGTGCCCTGGACTGGGGCAGAGACCGTGTCAGCACTGGTGGTGTGCAGTTTGAGCACCTTCACGGAGTGCCTTGCTGAGGGTGGGCCTGCCTTGGCTGTGACTTACTTTTCCTGTGTTCATGGGGCGTGTGGGTACCAGCGCACCCGTGGGGTGGTGTACCACCAGCTGCTGGAGCTGGGACATCTTCCTTGGCCCCATTCCGCTGCCTGCTGTGTGTCGGAGCCTTCCGCGGCAGAGCTGTCGGCCCTGCTGGGGGTGTGGGCCCGTGTGGACGTCCAGCTGGCTCTCACCATGCCTGATCCCTTCGAGGCGTACTACCTGATCGCCCACCACATGTCCTTGCAGGGGTACCACTGGGGCGTGCTCCATTGGCCCCACCTGGTTCACCGGGCAGGGCACCTGGGCCCCGGGCCCACTGTGGCCCCCCACGGCAGCCTGTGACTCCCTGTGCTCCTCCTGCCCCCCCCAGTGTCATGCTCCCATGTGGGCCCCCGCCCCAGTCCGGGGGGGCCAGTCCCCACTGGCTGCTCCCACCCTGATGTCTCCGCCATGGTGTGCACCTGCCTGCTTTGCGGGGTGCTGCTGCCCCTGGCTGTGGCCCGGGGCCCCCTCCTGGCCCCCACGGTTGCCGTTCCAGGTGCCTGGGTGGCCTCTCTGACCCACCCGTGTCCAGCTGCCTGTCTGCATCCGTGGGTGCTGCCACCTACTGTGCCCCCCCCATCTTGGGTGCTTGTGTGACCCTGCGTTTGGGCCCCCCCGGACTGGGCCATGGT